>CAEGAD010073607.1:0-20698 GCA_903067055.1 Poeciliopsis paucimaculata
CCAGAAATGTGCAGTTCTAGGCACAGCAAAGATACTGCGCAGAACCCTCAAGCTCCCAGGCCTCTGGTAGAGGACCCGAGCTCAGAGGATAAGAACCACCCGCGGTGGGTGAGAAGGGATTTTTTTTTTTTTTTATACACTTTAAAAAAAAAAATTTTTTTACCAAACACCTCTTGGAATTATGGTAAACAAAAATTACACCTTGGTTTTATTAAACCAGAAGACATTTTCCCACCTGCTTCTTGTAAACCTAAAATGTGTTTTTGCAAAAAAAATAAAATAAAATAAAATAAAAACACAGAATGTTTTTTTTATAGTGGCACTGACTGTTTTATACATTGTTGTTTATGCACTTTTCTCTACCACACATTTTCCTTCCACCAAACCTTCCATTGTTATGCTTGGATACAGTAGTTCACATCCTGTGATTGTGTAATCCATAACCATGGCATAATGTGTGTTGAAGATATTTTTTTATTGATTTTCATGTAATATACTGCCTAAGAAACTGAATGCTATGGGTAGTGGTAGCTCTAACCTCCAATCTTTAGAATTAATTGAATTAAATGGCTAAAATGTGTAATTCTACATTTAGTAAAATAATATATTTACGTTTCATGTTTTAACCGATTTACTAAGATAAACTTTCCAGTGGTTTGTTGGTTTATTAATAAGTAATTAAGTTAAATATTCTTACATTTAAAGTTATTCTGAGTATTTTAGTTTTGATTCCTTTTTCTGCCCAGCTTATGGGGGTGGAAATTGACCCAGAATATGGCGGCACTGGTTCCTCGTTTTTCTCCTCCATCCTGGTAATTGAAGAGCTGGCAAAGGTGGATCCCTCTGTGGCTGTGCTCTGCGACATCCAAAACACACTCATCAACACACTGTTTGTGAAACTTGGCACGCCGGCTCAGAAAGAGAAGTACCTCAGCCGACTGTCAACTGATATGGTGAGGCAGTTATTACCGTATCCTAACTGGACAAACAATAATAAACTTAAATAAACAATACATTTTTATTTAGTCATGTATATGTTTTCATGACTGGGACAAGACATGAAGTCTGAAATCTACTGAATGTGTGTGGGTGGGGGCAGTAGTCCATCAGTGATCTGGTACACCTGGGCAGAAGAGAAACCTGTTTTTTAAATGTTTATGACAAGATTACACTGGTATATTTCGCAGTACGGTTCCTGTAATGCTTTGCATCTTGTGGTTTCTGACAGATTGGAAGCTTCTGCCTTTCTGAAGCCGAATCGGGGAGCGATGCTTTTGCTCTGAAGACACGAGCGGAAAAACACAAGGACTATTTCATAATCAATGGATCCAAGATGTGGATCAGCAACGCAGAGCATGCAGGGGTTTTCCTAGTGATGGCCAACGTAGATCCCTCTGCTGTAAGATTCTATAAAGCTTCTAAATGAGCATTTTTAATGGCAACATTCCCCAATCTTGGGTTTGGAGAATTACTAAAAGCTAGTAACATACCAGAATGCACCAGATGGGTTCTTGTGTCTTATGCTAAGCATCAGTTTAAGGCTTCTTGTTTTGTTTTGCAGGGATACAGAGGGATTACTTGCTTTATCGTGGACCGGGACATGCCGGGGCTTGAGATTTGCAAGAAGGAGAACAAGCTTGGCCTGCGTGCCTCCTCCACCTGCCCTCTTAACTTTGACAACGTCAAGGTGGAGCCAAACACTCTGAGCTGAACTGGACTGCTGTAGATCAGGTTTTCTGTTTTTCTCCAAAAATCTTCCGTTGTCTACTGTAGGTACCAGAGGCGAATATTTTAGGAGAGGTCGGTCATGGATACAAATATGCTATTGGTATGTTGAACGAAGGCAGGATTGGAATTGCTGCACAGGTATGCAGCAGAAATTTTGGACGTTAATTGTTTTCAATAAAATGCATTCAGTGCAATTTAGTGATGTGTTCACTTTCCCCACCCTGGATTCAGATGGTTGGCCTGGCTCAGGGTTGCTTTGACCACACTATTCCTTACACCAGACAGCGGGTGCAGTTTGGAAAGCGCATCTTTGACTTTCAGGTGTGTGGGGATCGTAAAGACAACTCCCCTCTTCTGTGCATGCACATTAATTTTTGAGGGCAGGATATTGTTTATTAACAACGCACTATTCTGTGTCCCAGGGCATGCAGCATCAAATAGCTCATGTGGCGACCCAGATCGAAGCGGCGCGTCTGCTGACGTACAACGCTGCCCGTCTGAAAGAAGCCGGCAGGCCTTTCATCAAAGAGGCCTGCATGGCCAAATATTTCTCCTCTGAGGTTTGCTTTTTGATTGCTTGGAAAAAAGGAAGCTGTGTGCATTTTCCTGTCTCTGACCCATGCCTCTGTGTTTGTCAAGAAAATCTCTAGTGGAACTTGACGACATCAGCTTGAGTCAAGCGTCGTGAAGTATTTTGTGTTTTGTTTCATTTTATCCAGGTTGCAACTCTAACTACGTCAAAATGCATCGAATGGATGGGAGGAGTCGGCTTCACCAAGGACTACCCCATAGAGAAATACTACAGAGACTGTAAAATTGGTGAGCCTCAATGAGACGTTGCACCGCTCCACTAAAACTGGCTTGATCTCATGTGATGGATAGATCAAACCAAAGTGGCACATAATTGAAAATCTCTGGTAAAATGGTCAATAAGTTTACATTTCAAAATAAAAATCTCCATTAAAACACATTTACTATGACGTTACATGATGATAGCACCATCATGTTGTGGAGATGCGTTCATGATCTCCACAACATGGAGTTGGTACGTGCATATAGAATGTACCAACTCTATTATTTTCAGCCCACTTCACAGTTCTGCACCTTTTTGTGTTGGTCTGTCACAAACAAGCCCAAGAAAACACACTGGCTGTTGTGTTTGAGACAAAATCTGAAAATGTCCATGAGGAATAAACACATTGTCAAGGCTCTGTTTGTAGAGAACAGCAGTATTATAAGCTGTGTTAGGGACACACACACGTTTGGGTGTTTGTGATTGGACCAGAGGGGGTGGAGGGGCGGGACTGCAGCAACTGGAACTGCAACTCAGAAGGAATTCCCACACACAATTGCTTCCACCAGTGTCATCACACCAACACAGCTTAATAAAGCTGCTGTGAATAAAAAAAATAAGATCTGTTCTCATGACACATGGGCTCCCAGTTTTCCAGCTGGTATACAGGAATGTTGACCAGTACAGAAATGCCTGTTAAAGTAAAAAATATAAATATATTTACTTTTTTGTTTTTACTGAAAAAATGCACAGAAACAAATCCCTACAAGCTTTCACCTAAATAAAAAATCCACATGAATAAAGGGATATTAAACACATACTGTGTATATCACCTACTGTATAATCACTTGCTTAATGCAGTTTCACTTTTAGATTTAACGTGTTTACAAAGCTGTTAGAGTGCAATCTGTTCAAATAATGATAAAATAAATAATTTTTCTGTTTTTCTCCGCGTATAGGAACCATTTATGAGGGTACAACAAATGTCCAGCTGTCTACTATGGCCAAGTTCATTGATAAGGAGTATGACCGCTGAAACCATCACGCCACAAACTGATTGATTCAGTTTCTGATTGTTTTGCTGTTACACTCCATAATCTTGTTATTTTTGCAATGACTTTGTTAGATTCAACCTTGCAGAATTGTGTTTTTGTAGAATTATTCTAATAGCGTTTTGTTGTAACGTTACAAAGTGGTTCCTGTAACTGATGTCACGGATTCTTTAAGGTTTAAAGTTGACTTGTTTTTGCATTTTCTGCATGACATTTTTCCAAATCAGTGCGGAAAGGAGATTGGTCACTTTTAAGCCTTCACAGTATCATGTCTTTCCCACATTTGTTGCGTATGTTGATGTCTATTGATCAGTTTTGCGAGCGTAACATCCCCAAGGGTTAGAATATGGGTTTGAATGTTTGAGTTTGATCAAGTTATTCTTCAAATGATTCAGTGCCTTCAGAGAATTTTGTCTTCAACGGTTGGACCGTGGTTTGTTTCCTTACATACTGTAAGCTGACTGATTTTACATTATAATAAAAACTTCCATAACATAATATATGATCTGTCTCTGTGCCATCTTTACTGTGGTTGAGTTCAACATGGAGAGGGAACAAAATGTACGTGTATCAATCCGTGGCCTGTACTCATTTGTCCCTTCATAGTCACAGGAGTCTTGTTCATATCCATGTGCCTGAGAGTCCAAAGGTCAACTTATTCAAAATAAAATAGGAAGCCTGCTTTCCTTCCTTCTAGCTTTGCATTGTCCATCAGTTTGTCCATGTTATATCATTCATATGTTTCCATTATCAATGTGTTTCCCTTTCTAATCATTTGCCCAACATTTTCTCTTTCATTCATCTGTTTCTCAATTATCTATAGTAATTGATAAACATCTCCTTCTCACCCATTTGATATTTTTAATTGTCTTCCCACCACCTTCTACCATTTCATTCATCCTTCCTTCGGTGTGTTTTTGCAGGTTTTGTAATTAACTAATTACACTTTAATTACAGTATACCAACTGTAAAATATTTCCAGTGAAGCAAATTTTGCATTATGGAGTGGCAACACTACATTTGAGAAATGGGAAAGTCTGGAACTTGAAACCGCGGCTGAAAGCTGATGTCAAACCTTCACGCTAGATGGCAGCACTCCGCCAAACAAGTCTCGTACTCTGTTTGCGGAGGCAACTCCTCAATGAGAGTTCAGTCAATTATTGTGTCTTTTAACAGCCTGTCACCTCTAATGATATTTTATATCAGCTTAATTATCCCGGTGCTTCAGATGAAAAGAGCCAGCGTTGCATAATTCACTCACTGATCATTTTGTAGCAAAAGATAATTGGATTTCTGCAGCCTGCGTCGAGCCGCTCAGAATAAGCTCCATTGTTTAAGCCACGGGCTGTTCCGAAGAGCCCAGACCCAGATAGAACACTTAAGAGGGATTATAATGCTTCTTGCAAGAATGTCCTGTATGGCAAAAGGCGAACATTAAAAATAACACCCTTAAAAATGCTTAAAGTTTGCAATGTTAGTGTCAAATATGATGAATGTCTGCAGCCATGTCACTCTGAACCTCCTCCAGGGTTTATATTAATTCATACATTTGCCTCCAACAACCCTAAAGAAATTCAAACGCCAACAATTATCTTTAGACATCGTCTAATCATGAAATAGAGTCTATCTGTTGCAATTTCATCTCAGCATAAAAGCAGCTCTTAAAGCCTTAGAGGTTTGTTAGAGAACATAAGCAGGCAAACAGCGTGAAGACCAAGAAACACAGCGACGGATCAGAAATACATTTGTGGGGAGGATTAAAGCAGGGTTGGGTTTTAAAAAGAATATCCCAAGCTTCGAAGATCTCACCAACCACTGTCAAATCACCTAAACTGACAGGCCAGGAGAACTTTAATGAGAGAAGCAGCCAATATGTCCATGGTCACTCAAGAGGAGCTGCAGAAGTCCACTGCTCAGTTGGGAGGATGACTATTAATTGTGTAATCTGCAAACTTGAGTGTAAAGGTTAAAGTCAGGCACAAGACTTCCCCTTGGCAGTTTGCTACGAGCTTTATTAGGGACATGACCAATATGTTTAAGAAGGTGCTCTGATCAGAGTTCATGGGAAGATTGATGGAGTTAATTACAGGGCAATCCAGGGAGAAAACCGGAAAAAAGGCTGTAAAAGACTTGAGGTGGTTACGCTTCAACCAGGAGATCAGGTATATACAAACAAACATATATGTACATATTGGAATGGTTTAGATCAAATCATGTTCATATGTGGAACAGACAAACTCCTGAACTCTGAGTTGTTTTCAAAATTCTCATATCAAATTTGGCCTCCATTTTGCTCCACCGATTACTCGCTTCTCTCCTCTGATCCATTCTCAGCTGTATGTTCGATGAACACGATCTCCTGAAAACGCACAACTGCTTTTCACTTTGCCTCCCTAAATGCAGCTCAGCTAGCCTCTTTTCTCCACCCCCATCTTTAACACAGCTATGAGACCTCTAATTATGCAAGGATTCAAGTAGCTTTTCACAAAACACTGTGTTGTCCTTTTGCATTGGAGAGCGCTCGACGAGTTAAAAGGACAGGCTGTGTGCATGCAGGTTGAGCAAATTCAATTTGGCTGATTAATTCTCTTCGTCTGCTACTGGTTTGGTTTAAATGACAAATGCAGTGTTTTATAGATTTGCTTTTTTACCACTTTTTCTTAAGTAATAATATACATCAGTCCAGATAATATATATGTAAGTACAGATATCCTCTCCCTACACGGTGACATGAATTAAAACAGAAAACATCTACATTAATCTCACCACCAAACATCGCATTTCACCTCTTTCCACTCATTGTGAGCACTTAGCTCTTCATTTCTTACATTTTTAGAACATCCCAAGCATTAATATAGGGGGAAGCTACATGGGAATGGTTTTTAAAAAAAACCTTAAAAACTGAGACATGTTTGCACATACACTCACAAAAATAAATATTTTCTCAGTTAATATATTTTAATTGGTCCATTACCCACTCAAATTTCCAGTGTGAGGAGTTCCAAGTGTCAGTGGATTTATTTATGAAAAATACCAAGTGTGAAACATTTTTCAATATTAATACATTTTACAATATCAACCATTTGATTGTGTAGATTATCACACAGTAATGGGTTTTCTTTCTAGTCAAACCAAAACAAATGGCTAAAAAGCTGTTCTTATTTCCAAATTTAAGTCACTGCTTAAGTGAGGACAGACAATTTTGTCCAGTAACAATGTTATTATGTAAAGTTGAGTGGAAGGAAAAAATGCATAAAAACTTCACCCATGAGAAGATTGTGAAGCAAAGCCAGTTTATGAGTTCTTGGGGAGATTTACAAAGCAAGATGCACCTCACACTTATATATATATATATATGGACCTTATATATATATGGGCATGGTTTACTTCTTTGGCATCCCTCTCAAGAGCGAGAGATAAGGTCAAACGCTTTTTACCTAGATTAAAAAATTTAAAAAGCATTGAACGCTTTGATTCAGAATTCTCTTTTCAGATTAAAGTAAATTATACATTTAATTTGAAAATCAATCTCTAAGACAGCTGAATGAACGCTGGGGCACAGAATCGGTATCAAGGTTGCTATTTAAGCAAACTGAGTTGCCTTAACAACTCAGCAGACACATAGGTTGATTGCCTCCACGCCATGCCGCACTGATGCAGTGTTTCCTACAAAAGGATCCCCAACCAAGTACTGAGTGCATTTATGCTCTGCATTGCATAGGCTATACATACTTTTAAGAGGGCAGGCTTTTCTGTAATAAAAATCCTTATAATATTGACATTTTTTGAAAAATTCAATCTTGGCTTTTCTTTAGCTGTGGGTCATAACTGTGAAAATTAAAAATAAATAAATGTTTGTCGTCATTTATAGTTCTGTGTGTTTTTAATCTATTTGCTACAGAAGTTTTGAAGTTAACCAGATTGTGTTTTAAATTAATAAGATAAGATAAGACTGATCATTTTTGTTCACTTCTTTATTTTGGACCCATACTTTTGTTTGTACTGCATTTGTACTGCATACTGCAGGAATTTAACAACACACTGTGCATCATTAGTCACATATCCAAGAAATCAGTTTCTTGCTCAGCTTCTTAAAGGAGTGTCCCGTTTTACTGTGGAATCTTTCAGTCTCTTAGTTCAGCACCAAAGGACCAGAGAAGTGCTGTAGGGGAGGGATAGCCCTACGAAATGGAATTCAGCCCCACATGTTTCATTCCACAAATGTCATCTGCTTCGTTCATGTGCTTTTATATTTCACAGGGACATTACTGTTGCCATCCGCATTAGGTCACCTGTTGGGGTTTTTAGTATGAAGCTGACCTGAAAGGGCTTTATCAGGATGGAAGACATTCAGTTTGTGACTCGCCTGCAGCGTTTCCTGTCTAATAAAATTACACTGAAGTCAATAAGCTCTGGTCCAGGTAAACTTCACATATTTCTCTGCTGAAGGTGGAACAGATGAACCACAGCCTGGATCAGAACAGATACCACTTAAACAAATGAAATCAGTAATTATTTAATGGCTTTCTGTTTTTGGTGCTTTTAAAGACACTGTCCAGAGGTCTTGTTTTTCAGTAAAAACATAGGTAGGTAATTAAATATTCCACAGCAAGATTTCACAACAGGTAAAGGCTTTAAAAATAAACTTTATAAAAGGTTTAAATTTATTAAAGGAAAGTGAAAATGTTATCCAAATGTACCTGTCCTTATTAAATCACAAAATATATGATATATGATATGCCTAACTGACCTGTGGAATCAACAAAACACTTTCAGTATCTGTTTGTCGACGTGACAACGATCTGAAAAACCAGCATTAAGGATCAAAAATATTTGAGAACTAGGAGTCTGGAAAAGGCTCCTAGTTCTCAAAACTAGGAGCCTTCCCAATGCTTGGGAAGTAATTCCCAATGTTTTGGGACTCCAATAAACAGTGAGAGTTGTTATCAACTGATGGCCAACTAAAATTACACCAAAAGTGCATCAACTAATCCAGGAGGTCACAGAAGATCCCACAATAACATCTAATGCACTGCAGGTCACTCTTACCTCAGTAAAGGTCAAGGACATGTTGTGGTGGTCTGTTTATATAACTATAAATTTCTGTATTTTAAATGATGTATTTTTTTTCTGGACAGGTTGTGAATCTATGCAATTATATGATGTTTTTATTTATTAAAGAAAACAAGTAAGTAGATAGTTACCCACTAATGCTTCAGAAGTGAAGAACTGCTAAATAAAATAATTCAATAATTTCATGGTGGAAACATCCTGATGTTGAAACTTCCGATGCGTGGATAGGGAACAAAAATTGTCTCTAGCTCAGAAATCAAATCACATCCTCTTCCTTCCTACCCTGCTATTTCAACCTACATGAAGTTTGATGTGTTGCTTGGTGAAGTTCTTTGAATATCCTTTTAAAATCCTTCGGCAACGCTGTGCGTAAATGAGTGAACACGGAATTTACGAAACGAACCAAACCTTCTCTGTGTCATCCACGTTTATTCAATTCACTGCCAGGTGATTGTGGTTTGCGCGCGGCCTCCCGAGCCCGCACCAAAACCCAGAGAGATTTCCCTCTTTAATCTAATTGGATGATAAGTGGGTGCGTTACTATTGAGCCCGGAGCCAAAACGCTTGCGCGGCCTTCTTCCTCTGTTTGGATCCTGTCCCCGTCACAGCCCCCTCCGCGTTTCCCATTTGCTATTGTACCTACCCAATAGCAGAGACCGAGCGCGCTTTAAGTCAGATGGCATTTCCATTCTCCTTCATTACAATACAGCGCGAGTTTGACGCAGTGATCCCTGCGCTTTTTCACTCCAAATCATCCTCTGGAGAGGCCGGGACGCAATTTCTTCTTCTTCTTCTTCTTTTTTTTTTTCATTTACATCCTCCTCTTTGGTAGATTTTCTTAAAATCAACAACAAGTTGGAAGTAAATGTTTTAACTGTTTTTACCTCCAGAACTTGTTGATGGTCGTCCATATCGGACAATAAGCGGTAATGGCAGAATCTGACACGCCGGAGACTCGCCAAGCCGCAAAGGATTCGCCGTTTTCCATAAAGAACCTGCTCAACATCGAAGACAAGCCCTCGAAGCCAGCACCCACCCTCGGGTCCTCCAAAGTCTTTGAAGGCGCATTTTTCTCCAGGCTCAGCGATCTGTCTCTGCCCAGGTTTGAGCTGCCCGGGCAGAGGATCGGACTGTCAGCGCAGTATTTGGAGAGAGCGTCTGCCTGGTGGTATCCATACACTTTGGGAGCGCATTTTAGGACTGCGTCTGGTAAACATTGTTTCCCTAAGTAATAATAATAATAATTTTTTTTTTTTTTTTTTTTTTAAAGTCAGGGTTTTATTTTCGAAATTTCCGTAAAACGGTCTAACTAATAATATGTTAATTCATAAAGAAATAGCTTATTGTTTATCCAATTTATTTGCTTACTATACAAATCAAAATGATTCGTGCAACGTTTGTGCAGTAAAAACATGCTCAGCTGTTAAAGTGTATCTAATAATATTTTTTTTTCCTTCAGCGGGTTCGGAGAAAATCAGCCAGAGGGAAGAAGACAGGCGCTCGCCGGACCTCCAAAGAAGCGACCAAGATGCCAAAGAGGAGAGCGCCGACGACGACCTGGCGCTGGACGAGAGCGACGCCGACGAGTCCAAGAAGGAAACCGACCAGGAGGAGGACTGGAGGAGAAAACCGGACGAGCTGGACCCCGAGAAGAAGCCCTGTCGCAAGAAGAAGACGCGCACGGTGTTCTCCAGGAGCCAGGTGTTCCAGCTGGAGTCCACCTTCGACATCAAGCGCTACCTGAGCAGCTCGGAGCGCGCCGGCCTGGCCGCGTCGCTGCACCTCACCGAGACTCAAGTGAAGATCTGGTTCCAGAACCGGAGGAACAAGTGGAAGAGGCAGCTGGCCGCCGAGCTGGAGGCGGCGAACATGAGCCACGCGGCGGCTCAGAGGATCGTGCGGGTGCCGATACTTTACCATGAGAGCGGGGCCTCGGACGCGAGCGGCAGCCCCGGTACGAACTCTCCGGGCAGCCAGTCACTGCTGGCGTTCCCCCATCACATGTACTATTCCCATCCCACCCCGCTGCTGAGGCCGGTTTAACAATGCTTGTTTTACAGTTGAAAAGAAAAAAAAAATTGTACATTTTGTATATTATTATTATTATTATTATTATTATTATTATTATTATTATAAGACCAAAAACATTGTAAATAAAATCTTACATTAAAATTAAATATTTTAATGTATTTAATTTTGAGGGAAACATAAACTTGTTTTAAACTGGGGTCGTTTGTCTGTATTTCAGAAATTTGCGTCAGTGTTTGTAAAAAAAAAACAAAAAAAAAAACAACAAAAAAAAAAGGTGGAAATGAATATTTTAGTATCTTTAAACCGTGCAATACTGTTGCTTTGTCAGCCTTTTATTTTTGTCAGCTCAGTTTGAAAAAGGCGAAACATTGCTCTCTTTTGTTTATAGTGAGGACAATCATGTGATTCTTAACCTGAACGCTGTACAAAACATTTATTTGCTTTTTTGTTGTTGTTGTTGTTGTTGTTTTTTGTTGTTTAGTTTTTATGACGGCTATATAGTTTAAAAGTTACGAAAGAGCCAAAAAAAAAAAAAAAAAAAAAAAAAAAGCCTCGATAACTGCCTCTATGTTTTAGTTTTTTCTTCCTGATATTAAAATTCTGTACAATCCGAAGCTCAGTAAAGTTCATTCAACAGAAGTTTGCTCATCTGTTATTGTTGTGAAGAAATAAATAATTTAATCATTTTTTTTTAGTTTTACCAAAGTATATGCAAAGGGATCAAAACTGAAGCCTTTTATGCCAGCATGTCTTATTTAAAAACTTAAAGAAAAAACATTTCCTTATGCTGGGAGCGTAATGTCCCAAGTTAAATATTTGATCCTTCATTTTGGGTACAATAGTCTGTCTTAATTAGTCGTTATGCAGAAAAGGATGCATTATGGTTAGTTTTTTTTTTTTAAGTTAGAGGCCTCTGTTAGTGTTTATTTTTTGTTGTTGTTGTTTTCTTGTTTTTTATTAGTGTATTTCTTATGTAATATATAGTTCTGTAATTATAGTTTCCTGAACAGCAACAAAAAAGACCAAAAAGCAAAGGTCAATCAATTAAAACCATTGCCAAATCTGTCATATCACTGTAAAAATGAATCTTGAGGGGGTATTAAATGTTTGCTCTTCAAATTCATGAAATGTTAAATAAATATTATAGGTTCCAACTGTAATTTCAACGGTTACATTCAAATAAAATAAAAAAAATCATGTACTTTTAGTAACAATATTTTGATTAGAGTTTAGCTCAAGATGTTTGTTCATTCAAATCAAGTTTATATTTGTTGTGTGTGCTGTCCAGAAGAAAATTTTGACAGTGTTTTTTTTTTTTTAGTAAATATACAAATATCAGAAAGGTTGCAAAGGTTCAGAACTGCAGGTAGACTTGCTGAGGGTTTTCCAGGAATGTAAGATTATATTGAGCTTTGCCTTGCTTAGAAATACCACTGATGCTGAGGTCAAATTTGATACCAGAGAATTTGTTCTATATCGTATCTATTGTTATAGGGAAAGTTATTACATGTTACTTTGTCAGGTTAGATTTTAAAAAGTTTTAAACTATTTTTTATAACATTCCAAGCAACAATTACAAACAAAATCTCTTTTTTTTTTTTTTACTGTTAGATAAGCAAAATTATGAAACAAACAAACAAACTAGAATTCAGTTGAGTAAGTATAATTCAAAAATGGTGTTGAACTTAAACTGTTTTGTCTTTCAGTTTCATTTTGTTTTATCAACAAATGTCAAAATTTTGTATCTATGCTCTGTGTTCAGATTTGAGCATTTATGGGAGGCTCTGAAAGTTTGTAGGTCCTAAGCAGCTGTTCAGCTCACTTATGACTTGTGAGGGCTCTGCTATGACATTACACGGTGATAAAACATGCTGTAGAATTTAAAATAACATTTCAGACATAATTTGGTTGAATTTAACTTTAAACTACTTAGAAGGAAGACCACTTCTGGGTATGTCAGAGATGATGGTATATAAATCTGGTACAGACAATAAGATAGAAGGGTCAGAGAAGAACAGGGTAAGTGGTAGGGTTGGCCTTGAAGAGTTGGACCATCAAGAGTTTCTTGAAGACAGACAGGAACGTTCCTGTTCTGTTTGCGCTTGGTTATTCCACCATCTTGGAACAATTATTTGACGACCGAAGTGACAAAGTCATGGCAGTTAGGTCTTTACAACAGCATTCAAGTTGATGGGAGTTGTTTCATCCTGCATTCAATGCAGGTGGCGTTGCTAGAAGCCACACAAATCCCGTGACATGGGTCTCCATTTTTTTTTTCTTACTAATCTGCTTTGCGATTATTGGAAAATGAAAAGCAGTTATTGATTATAAAAAAGAAGCAAGCTGGATATCAGAATAGGTAGCAAAACTCTGGTCAATGTAAAATAATTAATTATCATGCATTAGGTTAATTTTTTCGAATTTCCCTTAATTATGTATGTTTTTCATCCATACTCTGAATGTATTTATTTGAGATAAGCCCTGCAGTTCAAGATCCAGTTTATCTTCAACACCAAACACAGTGATGATTTCTGGAATAAACTACACTCCTAACGATTTGCATTTCACCGAAGCAGTGATGCTTCTGTTTGTGAACATGCTCCTTTACTGTTTTTAAAGCATAGAGAGAAATATACTGATCATTACCTGCGTTGCTTATAGTAGCACTACAGCAAATGGTAAATCCCACTGACTTTTCAACTTTAGAGTTCTGTCTTGTAAAAAAAAAAAAACTAAATGGGATAGTATGACAGTTTTTAACGATATTCATAACATTTACTAAGCACATTATTATGAGAGACTGCTTATAAATGTCCTCATGAATGAGAGCGATGCTTCACTAAACCAGGATAATCAGGTACATGTATCCAGGATCTGCTACCAAAGCACACCATTGAATAGGCTACTGCATTCACAATATGCATGCTTCCTAAAAAATGTGAATACTTTTTATGGCTAACGATATAGTGCCTAACCTAATACTCACTACACACCAGAGTTTTGCTACCTAGATACTGATATCCATCTTATTTTTATATAATCAATAATTGCTTTTCATTTTCCAATAATCGCTAAGCAAATTAGTAAGAAAAACAATGGAGAACCATGTCACGTGATTTGTGTGGCTTCTACGGAAATACACGTAGTTTTTAAAAGCAAACCAATGATGTTGCAGGCGCCAATTTGAACGTTAACGTCAGCCAATCAGTGAGTTGATATTGTTCCTTGTGCTAGCAAGCGAACTAGCTACACGCGACTGCCTCGGTTTCTAGGATTTTCTAACTGTTTTTAAATTTTAATTTGGTCTGAGTTGTAACTCTTATTTCTGCGAGACTTATTACCCAGTTGCACTTGTAAAACACGAAACTGAAGCGGTAAGTGAAGTGAAAAAAGCTACCACGAATGTTTGTAGCCACTTGCTAGCGCTAGCTGACCTGGGCTCGGTGTAACTACTGGAGCTATAAAAACAGTTAAGACTTTAATCCCAGCTAAATGGAAAAACAAATGGCCCAGAAACGTGTGCAAGAGTTTGATGTTTGTTAAAGCTTGCGTTTATGTCATATTGATGCCGTATATATGAGTTTTTCAGAGATCTGGAAAGTCATTGCTTTCATCATTGATTCCACGAATAAACTGAAGCTTGTTTATTTTGACCAGTTTTTCTTATCAATTTTCTGAACTTTAATCTTATTTTGAATTTAATTTTCTAAAACGCAAGTTAGACGTTCGAGAAATGATTGTTGTCATTGTGTCAGCATTATGTAAATCTATTCGTTAAACTCTTTCAACGCTTACATACTTCATTCACTGCCTATGCCATAACCTAAAGCTTTTGTTAATCTGTTTATCAATCCATAGTTAACTATGGATTGATAACTAATTGTCCTTCATCAGTTCATCTGTTTATCAGTCCATTCATGCTTATTTCCTCTCCCGGGCTTTGTTTTTCCGACTTTGCTTAAGTGTAAAAGTATCTGCCACAGATTCATAGTAAGCTTTAAAAATATGAAAGCCTAATATATTTACCTTTTCTACCTTGCAAAGCTTTTTGCTCTGTTGTTTTGATTTAAATCTTGCTCCATGTTCCATATGGCTGGGGTTAATATCAAGACTTTGCTACAGAAAACTGAGGAAGAGATTGTGTTTTTTAATATTTCTGTTAGTTACATTGATCTGATTATTATGAACTGTTTTAATCAACATCTAAAATTATTTTAATTAGCTGTTGACGTTCTAACATTTATGACTAAGTGTAGATTTACCTTATCCTCCTCTTCCATAGATGACGGGCTGTAATGAATACAAGCTAAACCAGGGGCCAGAAGACAGCATCTCTGCGGTGAAGTTCAGCCCCAGCACTGCCCAGTTCCTCTTGGTTTCCTCATGGGACTGCACTGTACGCCTCTACGACGTGGGAGGAAACACAATGAGGATGAAGTACCAGCACACAGCTCCTGTTCTTGATTGTGCTTTTTATGTAGGTTGATTTGCCTTTGAATTAATGCTGTGACCTTATTTAACGAGTGTGATGCAAGTGGATAATGTCAAGTTTTGTTTTCAGGACCCAACACATTCTTGGAGTGGAGGTTTAGATTCTCAGTTAAAGACTCATGATTTGAACACAGACCAAGGTATGCTTTTAGCATCCTTTAAGTTAAGAGTTATAAGCATAAAATATGTACTGCTTGGATACACGCTGTGACCTGCCCATACTGATTTCAGATAATTCCTTTTTCTCTTTTAAGCCTCTGATTACAAATCAGACAATTGTAAATTTGGTTGAATTTATTGACCTGCTGGTTTCTTCGTGTCTTTGTATGACCAAGTATTAAATTTGTTTACTTTTATTCTTTGAACAGATACAATAGTTGGAACACATGATGCCCCCATTCGTTGTGTGGAGTATTGCCCAGAGGTTAACGTCATGGTAACGGGCAGCTGGGATAGATCAGTACGACTGTGGGACCCGCGGACGCCCTGCAACGCTGGCACCTTCACTCAGCCTGACAAGGTAGCAAAATACATTAAAGGCAACTGTATAGATTTATTCCCTTTAACATTTCACTGGTTTTAAACCTGCTGTCTTTTGTAAAGGTTTACACCCTTTCTGTGGCTGGAGACAGGCTGATCGTTGGCACAGCAGGAAGACGGGTGTTGGTGTGGGATTTGCGGAATATGGGTTATGTACAGCAGAGAAGAGAATCCAGCCTTAAGTATCAGACTCGTTGCATCAGAGCCTTCCCCAACAAACAGGTACACTTTGTGCATGACAAAGAAAGGCTCCAGTCTGTATCAAATTTCTTCAAGCATTTACTCTCAACTGAAACTAATGTTATGAATACATATTTCTTATTCAGATGAAGCTGGATTGTAGTTTCCTTACTGTTTTTTGTTTTGGCTTCAGGGCTATGTGTTGAGTTCAATCGAAGGCCGAGTAGCTGTGGAGTACCTGGATCCGAGCCAGGAGGTTCAGAAGAAGAAATATGCCTTTAAGTGCCATCGGCTAAAGGAGGAAGGAATTGAACATGTCTACCCTGTCAATGCCATTTCTTTTCACAGTGTTCACAACACCTTTGCTACAGGTACATAGAGTTTTCAGCAAACTGCATTGAGGTTTGTGGCAGTAAAGTGTCTTTACAAGCCACTATTTAGGTATGATGTAATTGTGAAAGCATTGGAATTACAATTTGAACTCCTAAAACTCCATAATAACCAGGTAAACTTTTATCTTTTCAGGTTTTATGTAGGTCTGATATCTAAAGCAAAATGGATATCAGACCTTAAATTAAATTTTATTTTTATTAGAACTTGAATTAAGTAATTTTTCTTTAAATATTTTACTAAACTGATTCTGTTTTGAAAAGCTTCTTTTGACCTTTTGTCACTGACCTGTCACAATCTAATAAAGACCTAATCTCTATTGTAACTGTTTGAAACTTCTGAGGTTGACCTTGAGCCTCTCCTCTCTCCAGGTGGCTCAGACGGCTTTGTGAATATCTGGGATCCATTCAACAAAAAGCGCCTGTGTCAGTTCCACCGCTACCCAACTAGCATTGCTTCCTTGGCTTTCAGCAACGACGGCACCATGCTCGCCATTGCCTCGTCCTACATGCACGAGAAAGGAGACATCAGCCACCCAGAGGACGCCATCTTTATCCGTCAGGTCACAGATGCTGAGACGAAGCCCAAGTGAGTTTTCTAAAAATGTCTATTTTTTTTTAACCACATTGAGACACACTGTAGCAATTTACACCTCCCCCATCCCACCCGTTATGTTTGCAGAGAGCATGTCCAGCTGCAGACACACCGATCTGTATCTCTTTGTCCACTTTTCAATATCCGACAGCTGAAAGACACAGAAGAGAGTTTCAGCTTTCCAATTTGGAATACCTTTGACTCTTGTAAATATACAGCAGGACTGCATGAGTTAAAACTGATTAAAATGCAACCAAATTCATTATTGCTTATATAAAAGCTTCCAGTTGCATTTTGACTACTGTTGCACTCAGAAGTGTAAACTATGCATTTACTGTTGGTCCTTCTGACCCACAATGCATAGCTTGCACATCATAAAGTTTCTGCCTTTAGTATAATTTTCTACAAGTAATAATCTTTAGTGTTTGTGGTAATTTTGTGGCTTGCTAGATGAATGCAATATTCATGTTTTTCCCTTTGAACTACATGAGCAGATCTTTCATTCACTAATGGAAGACCATCCAACCCAGTGGTCTGCAATCATTACAATAATAACAAGATTTTTAGATGCATAACTTAAATTTATGAGCACATTTATCTGAATTTGGGTTTCCAATCATATATAAACATCAGACCTTGTTATAAGGTTCATGTGGAGCCTTAAAAAGTCTTAGAAGACTTTCAAATATTTGACACCAAGAACAGTAAGTTTATACATTTTTCTCCACCAATGTCCTAATAGGTACAATTGCTTTTTTCCCCCTGCCTGAAATGTAATTTTGATTCCTTGTGTGTCTAGTACATGTGACATCATCACGATAAACTAGACTTTGTCTTTATGCTATTAGTAAATAACTCTCAAAATGACAATATTATTGCTTATAACAATTTTTGAATGTATTAATGTTTATGGATGCTCTCATGGAACAAATTGGTTAAATAGAAAAAAATGACAACTCTATCAATACAGCCAGTTTTTGGAGTTTTCAAACATTTGAATCTATTGTTTACCAATGGAAGAAATTGTAAGAAATGAATCATGATAATGATAAAGGATACAATAAATGCCTAAATACATTATGTCAAAGTCCAACAGCTAGGATTTCTTTGAAAGATATTTAATTGTTTTCTGTTCTGATCTTTAATGCTATTTTTTTCTTCTTCTTTAAAGGTCAACCTAAAACTGAAGCGTACTGGACTCCTTCATCATCCTGGATTTCTGTTGGCATCTTGTACCTTATCACAACTACTTGTGATGCATGTTTGCTATAACCTGCATGGTAAATATTTCTTTGTTTCTTGTGTTGTCTTGAATTTTCTTCAGCAAAGCTGATTTAAACTTAAATACACTCTCTTGAGCTCATTTCCCTATGTTTAAACTTCAGAATTTAACGTCACGCTGTTTCTGTCCTTTACTCCTTGTTTTATCACTGATTGATGCGTCAAGTTGATATATGAATGAAAATAAAACCTTTTCATAAACTTTGAGTATGAATTCAATCCTTTCTCTACGTTTTATCGCATACCAGGAGGAGAACAGGAGATGTGCTAGGAATGTGTCAAAGCAGTAGTTTTACTTCTGATGATGTGTCGAGACAGTGGGGATTCTCTGGTTATGCTGGGGGCTACACTTGCCCAAGACAGTGACCTGTGCTGATAATCATCATAGTTTTGTGATCCAAGGAAAATTCTTGTTTGTTACTCGGCAAACTGGTGGAAAGCCACTAACCTGACTCCCCTGACATGGTGGCAACTTGCCAACATGGAAGAATGTTCACTAAATCAGAAAGCATCCTGAGATTATTCTAACACCTTTATGACCTCAATGATGGTGTTCAGATTTCAGATTTCTAAATCCACTTAAAAGTTTTAATGAACTAACGCATCATATATGAATTTGTCCAAATATTTTTGTATAGATTTTACAGGTTCATTGATGTTTTGGAAATGCTTTTTCTGCTTTCTGGTAATGATTGGTTTGGTAAAATTATTGAGCACATTTCTGTGACTGTCTGAAACAGGCCAGCTTTTGACATCTGACTATAGCTTGATATGAAGTGGCTTTCATTTTAGACCATAATTACAGCCACAGAGGCAGATGCAGGATGGCGGGGAGTTTATTGGGGTTAAAGTGAATTATTTCTTTTCCTGTCATCTCTGGCTGCTGCTGAATTGTGATGTTGCGTTTGGGAGAACATATCAAACCTGTTGGAGCTTGTCCATTTTGTGCTTGGTTTTGGAAACAAAAGTAATTTAGATTTTATTTTAAAAGGCGCACGTCTTCAATTTGAAAACCTGCAGTTGCATTTAATACATTTGCCGCCTTCCAAGGTTTAATACAACTTTTTTTATGTCTTACAATCACAAATCTTAATTTATTTTGCTGGAGTTTTGTGATAGACCAGCATGAAATTTATATTATTCTGATGTGGAGTTAAGGTTACCTGAGATGGGGGAATCTGGAATCTTTTTTTATGTATTGAAGTGGCCCAGACAAAGTCCAGACCTGCATTAATTTAAGAATTCGTGGCTAAACTGTAAAACTGATGTTCAAAGATGCTTTCTGTTCTGTCTGACGGAGCTCGAATCTTATAAGGAACCGTGTCCCCAAAAATCTCCAGATGTGCAAAACTGATGAAATATATAATCATTTCCAAATCCTTTGTTTTCCATTCCCAACAGAATGTATAAAACCTAAATTGACACTATTAAATTTAAATAGTACTAACACATTTGCAATGTACTCTCAGTTTAATCAGTTGAAGTATTTAATTATGCCTTATTGTCAGTATTTTACTACAAAAGCCCACCAATTTTTTTTCCAATGCTCATGTGGCAGCCGCCCAGATAACCACACCAGTGTGTGGCTTGTGTGGCTGAGCTCTGGTTTCCAGCAGCTGAAGTGTTGCAGACAGTTTGGCTCTACATGAAACCGTTACATGACAATTAAAAAGGGTGACTCCGCTGCAGTGGCTTGTCAGGTGCATTTAACCTGACCACAAAGGGCTCTTATGTTCACTCAAGAGGGCACTGATGACCTTCAGTCAGACACCTTATCCCTCAAGACCCGCTTCTAATACAAAGGCGATGATACCATCCTTCATGACCCGCTTTAAGTTATGGGAAGTCATGTGACGCGTCAGGAAAGTATTGACAACATTTTGTCTTTAATTTCATTACTCCAGACAGTTGTCAGAATGCTAACAATTCATTTATTTATAATTAGAGGTTGAGGTGTCATATTGGATTTCACATTATAAATGAATGCTTTTGTTTCCTTTTTTTCTAAACAAACTTTTCCATTTGTAAGGGACTTATTATAGTTTCATGGATGTAATAGTTGACATTTGTAAGTGTGATTTCTGAATAGATTTTAGAAATTTGTAAAGATTGGATCCAGATTTGGCATCAGTATATTTTATATCAACCATGCTCATTTTGGGAGCAAAAACTTTTCATAGATGAATTTTTGATATGTTTTTCTAATGTATCAAACACTCATCAAAGGCAGAGAAAAAGCTTTGGTTTTGCTTGTAAAATTGAACAAAAAATATTTAAAGCAGAGGTATTTTACGATTTAACAATGGACATGATTACTCTTTCACAGTTCTAGATGCATATATTTTTTAAAATTTGTTAAATTTATTTTGATCAGAGCGAAGATCAATATAATATGATTATAATAAACTTTTGAGTATAAATAGTTAAATTGCATTTATTTTCCACATTGGTGATTCTGTTGTGGGGGGGGGGGGGGGGGGGGGGGGGGGGGGGGGGGGGGGGGGGGCGCGGGGGGGGGCGGGGGGGGGGGCGGGCGGGGGCGGCG
>CAEGAD010073619.1:0-15311 GCA_903067055.1 Poeciliopsis paucimaculata
TTAAGAAACTCCTGCTCTTTCTGAAGCTCCGCCTTCAGGAAGTCATCACAACATGGCTCCTCTGTTAACCCTTTAACAACGTTATTTTTTTATCAGCGTTTAACTGAGAATAAAATGTTTCCAAATCAGTTTCTTTAAATACAAAACGTCAGAAACTTTAACAGAAACTGCAGGTTTGTGTCTGTTTTTGGTTAAAACATGTTTGTTTTTCATTCAGAAGGTAGAAAATCCAGAAATTTTCTCGAGTCAGAGCAGAAATACTTCACGATGCTTCAAAGCACAGCAGTAAAAATACTCCTAAAAGTACATTCGTAAGTTCTTAGTTTCTCAAGTAAAAGTAACTGCTGACTCTGAACAACAGCCTATTGTCTGTTGCAGAAGCAGCAGACAACGCTCTTCCTCATTTCACTCCTCTTCACAGAAACATCCATCATTAAGGCGGGAAGAGGTGGAAACAGGAATTTGTGTTTCCATGCCTGGAAAGGTCAAACCTCAGCTGGAACAGATCAGGAACCATCACTGATCTCATGCATGTTTAATAAATTACTGTTAATGCAGTTTTGAAATCTCACCAAGTAACTATCTAGTTTCTTCTGCAAATATTTTAGCTCACTTGAAATAAGACAAAAGTAATTTAAAAGTAAATTTTAAGCAAGATAAAAGAGTTTGTTTTAAGTAAAATAATTCTTTAAAATTGATGAAGACGCATTATTGACAGATTATTTCACTAATAACATGGGACATAATCTAGAACTATTTTTTAATAAGGAATAATTTAACTAAAATAAGCACTTATCTTGCTGAAAAGTTACTTTTGTCTTATTTCATTTGTATTGAGATATTTACACCAGAAACCAGATGAAAATCCTTGGTAAGATTTTGTATTTTTGCAGAGATTGAGCTGAAACTAAATTGTTTTTAGTTTTTCTTATTTAAAGATCGACTTCTGGACTGCAGGCCAAAAATAAACAATAAACAATAATAACAATAAAAGTGCAGGGAACCCAAAGATTGTAAGAATGTCACTACTTCAACGTATTTTTACTCAAGTAAAAGTAAAAAAGTATTTGGTAAAATGTCTACTCAAATACTGATCAGATTATCAATCATTTAATATTAAAAAAAATACATCATCAGATGCAATGATGATGTGATTTATAATATAAAATATAAAGTTAAGTGGAAATTTTGGTATTTTAAGGACCAAGTGACAATTCATAAAAGTAACAAAATCAGGCAAAAGAAAAAGTTTCCAAATCAGTTTCTTTCATTAAAAAACTTTAACAGAAACTGCAGCTGTGTGTCTGTTTCTGGTGAATTTTCTGCTTAAAACATGTTTGTTTTCATTCAGTGGGAAGAAAATCCAGAGTTTTACTCAAGTAAGAGCAGAAATACTTCATCATAAAGTTACCCAAGCAAAAGTAAAAGTAAAAATGCTGCTAAAAGTACATTTTTACCAAAAACGTTACTCGAGCAAATGCAACTGAGTAAATGTAACTAGTTACTGACTTTTCAGTAAAACATAGAATAATTAATTCTTGAATATTGATGAAAAAGTCAGATAATTGGCCAGTGGAACAAGAACTGGGTTGCTAGGTAACGGGCTGGGCTTGGCTGGGGTTGCTAGGTAATGCCGGAACGCTCCACCAGTGGAACAAGAACTGGGTTGCTAGGTAACGGGCTGGGCTTGGCTGGGGTTGCTAGGAACATTCCACCAGTGGAACTAGAACTTTTTCATAAACATTCAGGAATTATTGACTTAAAGCAAACTTCCATTTACTGTAACAGGACTTGTAAGTTGGTTTTGTCTTATTTGCATTAGAAACTAGATAAAGTAAAAGTAATTTATTAAATGCGAAGAGTTACTCCCAAGCTCTGCACACGAGGTGTTTGGTTTTCAGGTGTAACGGTGACAGTGACGTGGCGATGGAGCCATTATTTGGACGTCGGTTTGGCTGCAGAAGTGGGTCAGAATCAGAGAGAATCAGCAAGTGTGATCTGAAGGAAACTCAAAGGCGCAGAGCGTCTGAGTGGGGAGAGAGATCAAAACCTTTGCTTTGGTCTGAGAGACGAATCCAGAGATGAACTGAGAGAGAAAAACAGATCCATCGAGAACAGGCGAGAGAGAGAGAGAGAAACCCTCAAGCAATAAAGAGAAGAGAAGAACAGAAGAAATGGAGGAGAAGACTGTGACAGCAGGGAGAGGAAGAGTTTATCTCATCTCTTCAGCCTCTCCAATAGTTGTAGAGAGGAAAGGTCAAGAGGTCGCGGCTCTGTGCTGAATCTGACCCCATGCTAGAGACGTTCAGGCTCTGCTGCTGGGATCCAATCAGCTCCATTTCTGTGAGCGTCAGTCAGGCGAGGCGAGCTTCGCGCTTCCACAGCAAACCGTTTCCACGTGATCAGGTGCAGAAACGTGGAGCAATGCTGTAAAAACTGAAACTCTCACCAAGGAGCTTCTGCTCTTTTTACAGTGAAAATGTCTCTGAACACTTTAAATATAGAGAAAAAACAACCTTACAGCAAAACATAAGAGCTTTATGTCAATAAGTTCTACTTTCAATGACAGATTATATTATGTAACGTGGAAAAAATTTCTTATTATAATGTGAAATAATTTGTCAGATGAATTAATACTTATTAAATATAATAATTTATTCACTTAAAACCAGGGCTAGTCCAAGAAATAATGCAAGTTAAGCGGCTGCATAGGCCCCCAAAAAGCTAGCATAATAATAATAAAATATTATATATATGTATATATACATATTTAAAGAACAGAATATACTTTATTGATTTCCAAGAGGAAATTGCTTATTTGTTGAAAGTTACTCCATCTTAGGTAATAAATATAAGGTTTGTAAAATATATATACCTAAGAGTAATAATTTCAAAATGACTCGATACAAACAAACAAATACATAAATGAATAACAAGCAATCACATATAATATATTAATCAATAAATGAGCACAGAAAAAATTTGAATCAAATAGCACAGATATTGTAAAGCCTGATGGCAACAGGATTCTGTGATGCTATATATATATATCTATATATCTATATATATAGATATATAGATATATATATATATCTATGTGTTATTACATCACTTTAAAAAAAAAGATTTCATTGCTTGACCTTAAATGAATGTGAGAAATTAGATATAATATATTGTATATATGTTATATTATATATATATATTATATAATTATATAAAATAATGTAGATTTCTCTATTTGAGAGAAACTTAAAGAATAAAGAAAGTCATCAGAACTGGAAAACGGTTCAGAAAGACAAGAGAGGCTCGGTGGAAACGATCCAGAATCGATTCCTGATCAATCAGAACATGCAAAGATTAAATCCGCCTGTCGGCCTGCAGCTCGTTCACCGCGACACTTTTTCAGTTGCTAAGTAGGATTTGACGCTCGGCTTTAACACCGGCAGCTTGTTTCATTTCTGCAACAACACATTTGGTTTTCCTGTGGGAGTCGCTGTGATCTCAGTTTGCAAAGGCAACGGCTGATTGACCTTCACACAGGACTGACTGGAGCAGCAACTTTCTGTCCGACGGGATCAGAGAGTGGGCTGCACACGCAACCGAAACCTCAGAGCAGAACCAGGCTGCTGTATGAGCCAATACATCTATGATTTATCAGATTTGACCATGAGATAGGAGGGAATCACTTGAAATATTGTCTTTGGAGATCTAGCAGACAGGCACCCCATCAGTTTAAACCAACTGATGGATTTAAACTGACAGTCTTCCTGTCATGGCCGACAAGCTGGAAGCCATGAACTGTGACTGCTTCTAATTATTTGTGATTATTTTATGGCCGTCATTTCTTTGTTTTTCACCAGATTAGAGTTTTTGTCAAAATATGTTGATATATTCAGTAATTTAAAAAATGAATTATTTAAAGATGCTCATTAGCATCACAAGCGATACATATTTGCTTCTTGCATGTTTCAATTTTTTTTAAATCACTCAGTTTAACTTTGCTAACATGTCGAGAACATCTATATGGAGCTAAATTGGGGCCAAAAACTTTGTTAAAAAGGAAAAAAATAGAGACTGGAAGAAAAAAAAACTTGAATATGAAAAGTAGTTTGACACATTATTTTCAGGTAAAAAAAAAAATTTTGTATTTTTTCAGGTTCAAATTTTATTTTCAGTATCAAAACTTTTCCAGACTAATGAACACACTGCAATGGAAGCAAGACTTACAATTTTAGATAAATCAAATCAGTGTGAAACTTTGCTACTGCAAAACGACATTTATTGCCACAAAACTAAATAATTTGAAAATTAAAGAAAAATCCTTTGAGAACTCATGAACAGCAAGAGGAAGAGCTGCAGCTTTATTTGATGGCAAAGCCGGAAGGAGATAGAAAAAAAACAAAAACATGTTCACTTTACAACTGTACAAAGTCCAAATTAAGAGATTAATTTGGTGGAATTAATCTCTCTCAAATTCAGATTAATTTCACCCATTTTCTAGAAAAAAAAAAAGATTTCTCATGAAATTTCTAGTAAAAAAAATCATTTTAATGACTTGAAAGATGACTTTCAAATAAATAAAAAAAAACAGAATTTTTTTAATTTTGAGGAAAAAAAAAATTTTCTAGAAAAAAGTAAAAAGTTTCTGGAAATGTTTCTACAAAAAGCCAACAATTTTCTGAGAAAATAATAATAATAAAAAAAGATTGAAAAAAGTCAGGTATTTCTGAGAAATTTTCTGTAAAATTTATTATTTATTTTTTTAAAAGAAATTATCCAGATAAAAGGTCAGAAATTTCTGAGTTTGAAAAGTCATATTTTCTAGAAAAACCTGAAATTTCAGAAGGAATTCAGAAATTTCTGCAATTTTTTTGACTTTTCATACTCAGAAATTTAATTTTTTTCGGGACTGATCTCAGAATTTCAGAGTTTTTCTTCTCAGACATTTAATTTTCTCTGTTGATATAATATAGAAAACATCTATATCCTTTGATATAGATGTTTTCTATATCATATCAGTCTGATATTAAATGGGAAAATGTTTGATGATTTTTATAAGCAAACTGTCCAAACCAACCAGAGTTCAGTTTGAGTTAAAAAGGCACAGAAATCTTTTTCCTCCAAACTTCGTCCTGCAGTCGAAGCTCAGAAGCTGCACGTCTTCAGGTTTTTACAAGATATATAAGCGCAGAATCTGCTCTCTTTGGCTCATTAATAACAGAGTCAGGAAAGAACAGAAGGTGGTGAAACGCCGTCGTTTTGATCGCTTTATTCAGAGCAATCCTCCTCCGTCTGTTCCTTCTTCCACCAAAACCTTCTTCTACTTCCTGTCAGAGTTCAGCTGTCGAACCGCCTCCTCCTCCTCCGCCTCAACTCCTCGGCGCTCAGATCATCAGAGGAGTCATGATATGAACGTCTGTCGTGGGCTCGTCCTGAGAGAGTGAGCAGGAAGTAACGTCAGGTGTGTTTCTTTCAGAGTCCACAGGTCAGAGTTCAGAGCGTCTCACTTCGGTCGCGCAGACTGTTTCTGATCGCCTCCTCCAGCTGCTGCTCCTCCGTCAGCCCGCCGGTGTACGACGCCGTGTGGTAACCTGGGGGGTCTTGAAAGGATCCATAGAAAACTCCATTATGACCAGCATAACCTGGATATGTGAGAGAAAGAGATCCAGGCAAAATTATGAGAATACAGTCAAAATATTCAGAGAAAATGTCATAAAATTAAGAGAATAACTTTATAATATCACAAAAATGGAAGTCAAACCAAAATGAAGAAAATAATATAATACTAAAGTAATAAAATTACAAAATTAAACTCTTAGTAGAATAAAATCTTAAACTTTTCAAGAATAAAGACATAAAATTGCAAAAAAAAGTCATAATAATATGAAAATAAATGTATATTACATCAATGAAAGTCAAATTATTAGATTAAAGTTGAAATAATACGAGAATAAAATGATAAAATTAGCAGAATACAGTTAGAAATTTACAGAAATAGTAATAAAATTAGGAGAATGAAATCATACAAGAATAAATTCATGATAGTTTGCTAATTAAGTCAATATTATAAGAATAAAGTTATAGGAGAAAGACAATTTTACCACTTACATTTATTCTGGTAATATTATGACTTTATTTTTATATTTTATGAAATATTTCCCAGCATGCTCTGGTACCTGATGTGCCGGAAGATCTGTAGTAATTGTGATGTAATCCGAGTTCGTTTGACAAGAACAAATCTGGAGAAAACACAGAAACAGAAGAATCCAGTGAAACCAGTAAAGCCAGTAAGTTACTGTTAGAACTGTCTAATTGAACCAAAAGACCCTGTTATGATAAATGCGTCAATTTCTAATCAAATGAATTTAAAACTTTGAACATATTTAAGAAGTGATGTGTTTGCGCCGCGGCGTCTCCTCCGCATCGGATCGGAGGGAAAACGGCTGAATGGAGTCAGACCTGCACATTTCCTCATGATTCTGTTGAGCGGTCCGGACGTGTAGAGCAAACCCACCAGGATTCCTGCCAGGTGACCCACAAACGAAGTCCTGGAAGAGCAGCGGACACATATCGATCAATCAATCAATCAATCAATCAATCAATCAATCAATCAATCAATCAATCAATCAATCAGTCAATGGTTTCAGCAACAGTTCAAAGTCCTTTACATCATAAAAACACAAAAATCAACAATTGAAACATTACATTTGGTTAATTATCATCATCACACATTAAAATGTTGGTTAATGTTTCATTTATTACGTTTCAAAAACAACTCTAAACATTTGGGTTTTATTCCAGATTTAAAGGATGTCTGTGTTTCAGCTGTTTTTCAGTTTTCTGTTCCAGATCTGTGGTGCACAGAAGCTGAATGCAGTTTCTCCACGTTAAACACTTCCTGGATTTAATGGTTCCCAGCAGAACATTACACTGCAAAAACTAATATTACCAAGTCATTTTAATCTGGTTTCTGGTGCAAATATAAGACAAAACTAATTTACAAGTAACTTTTTAGCTAAATATAGGAGCTTGTTTTAAGTCATTAATTCTTTAATACTGATAAAAAAAAAAGTTCTAGTTCCACTGGTAGAAAAGATATTTTCCTACATCATAAGTGAAAGATTCTACAAATGGATCAAAAAATGCAATGTGCTTATTTATTTAACCGTAAAAATGTCACGTCTCTATTGTAAGTAAGAAATTGTTTTTTAATAACTTACCTAGTTTTATAAAAGTTGAATAAAAATGTTATTTTTAGGCTAATCTAATTGAGGAAAAGTCTCACTTTCAAAATAAAACCTTTGTAATAAAAAATACAGTTTTTATTTAATGGAATAATTGCATTAAATTTCAACAATTCATCAAAATGATCGATTACTAAATAATCTCCAGCTGCAGCCGTAATTAGCAGTAATAATTTTTCTTGTTATTCAGTTAGAAACTGTGCTTAAAAAAAAGAAAATTAATAAATATCAACAAACAATAAAAGAAAACTTGTATTTTTTGCACAATTTTTATACATTTCTTTATTTTTAAACCTAAACATTTTTAATGAAATTACTCTCCAAAATTATAAACATTTAACAATAGATATCAGAAACTATAATCTGTTTTTATTAAAAGGTCAGTTTGAATTTTTGACTAAATGGTTTTAATTTATCAGGACTAAGGACAAAAACGTCTGTTTAGGTTTATAAGATATATAATTAAACACGTGAAACAGCTCCATCTAGTGGATAAAATCCAATAGTGCAGTTAATAAAAAGCATCTTTAGAAATTGGAATAGAATATTATTTAGTGCAGCTTTATGGTTAAATAAATTAATAAAAAATAAACTGGACATAAACTAGTGGAACTTAAAGTGTTTCAGAGTTATAAAATGGAGTTAAAGTGAGAAAAAAAACTTAGTTAATGATTATAAAGCTGTTTAAACTGGTTTTACTGGGATTAAAAAGCATCTTTACGAGTCTAATCTGGGAAGCAGCTCCAGAATCCAGGATGTTTTCGCTTAAGCCCAGTTCACACCACACGATTTTAGAATAGTCGGGCGATTCTCCAAACGTGAGAGACCACACACTAGCCGATTTAAAATCGTAGGAATAACGGTCGTACAGTGTGAGGTTTCACTCGAAGACATTCCGATTCCAGATTGGAAATTTCTTAAAATTCTGCGCTACCGCATCTTAATTTAAAGTAAACAAACATGGGCAATGACGTTGAAGCACTCCTTTAATTGAAACCCGCATGGGGAGTTAATTGTAATTATTCCATCATCGCTCCTGAAGCCACACAATATTTTTGCAGCTCTGCGCTTGTCAGTTTTCTGCACTTATATCTTTTTTCTCTATTTGCTCCTGTATTTAGACTACAAATAGATTAACACAGCATAACATTTTCTATATTTTTCCTCTGTTGTGTTATTACTACAGAATGAAATCAAAAGCACCATTTCAACCAAAGGTTAGAATGCGCTTCTAAAACAGATGTACTCTTATAAATAATTTTATAATTTTTCTGTCGTTGATTGTCGTAAGGGCAAAATCGGGGCTTTAAACTCACCCGGGTGCCGTTAAGTGGATCACAACGAGCTCCACCCAGCTAGCGTAGCGGCTAGACACCGGCAGCCCCATCATGTATACCACGCTTCCGGGGTTGTAGTGGTTATTCAGCACCTTCAGTGCAAACAGCACACCTGGAAATAAACATAAAAACCAAACGGTGAAGAAGACCCAAACGTTTCCACTCAGAAACCCGCAGATCTACTCGTACCAGAGAAGCCGACAGCGCAGTCCCGACTGTAGGACTGGTCATCAGCTAGCTCCGTTAGCAGCGCCCCCAGCAGCAGGTACACCACCCCGCTGAGCACGGAGAAGACGGACAGGACGTAGAGGAACCAGGCTGCGCCCAGCCGCCGCTCCAGGTTCATCCCCTTCCACAGCAGAGACGCCATGTTAAAGTACAGATGCCAGTCGTCGACGTGGTGGAACGGCGCCAGGAGCAGCCGCCGCCAGTCGCCCTCCCAGTATGCGTGCTGGATGCTCACACAGGTCTGGGAATAAACAAAACAAATTAAGGATGGAACAATCCACTTCTCCCACTTCTGAGGTATCGGCTGATCTGACGCCGAAAAACAGCTGAACTGACTTTTTAGACAGACATAAATGTGATGAGTTCAGTTCAGTAACTAAACTACCAACAAATTGAAGAACTAATACAGATATTAATATTGGATCAGTGCGTTTCTTTTAGAAATCATGCAAAATGGTGACTATTTCTGTCGACTGAACCACCAAGCACAATTCAGTAAATGAAAAGAATATACATCGTTTTGCTTTTAAATGTTTGGACGTGTGGATCAGTTACTTACCCTCAGGAGCGGAGCTGCTGGGAAGAGGAAAAGGTAAACGTTGAGAGCCAGGGTAGCCAGAGTGACAGGGGGGATGTTGTCCAGGCCCACCTGGAGCAGCTGGGAGCCCAGCATCAGCACGCCCAGATGGGACGACCTCGACCTCCTGTTCATCCTGAAACCCAGCTGACAGGAAGCAGAAACACGACTTCAAACATGGCCGACGTTACGGACCAGACAGACAGATCAGAGCAGGCTCTGTTTAAGGAGGTTTTCACACCAAATAGTCCAGTAAACTGGACTAACTGCAAACTCAGCACTCTTAAAAGCTAAAAGTGATACTTTCAGCATGTTTTGTTACGTTAGTCTGTGATATTTTGACATGACAAAATGAAGTATAATATTCAGAATGTTGATTCAAGATATCTGACACAGAAAAATAGTTTATGGTCAACATATCTCTAATTAATACATCCTAATTTGGAGTATTTATGAGTTATTATCGTGGGGTAATCAGTCATCTGACAGTTCTGATGTTGTGCTGGTTGTCTGAATGGTTTCCATGTTCAGTTCCATCTCAACCTTAACAGACATAAACATGCAGTGAATAAATCGATTTTCAATCAGTTTTTTGCACCAAAGACTTAATTATAATAAACAGGTTTTATTATTGTAAAACATGGCAAACTAATGATGGTAGAAGGCCGCACTGGTAACTCTGGGAATCTCATCTCAACTCCAAACCATTTCTTTGTTCTGTCACAATTATTGATTTATTCCATTTTGATTATCAGGCTCCAAACTTTGCGAGGACTGACCTCCTGCTCGCCGCTTCCTCACGATAACAACTCAGAAATAGTCCAAATAGTTTGGATGTATTATTATTTCTTTCCTACTTAATGAAAGTTTGTGTTTATATCATAGGTTTGTGGTGGCTTTTATACTAAAGAAAAAAATAAAACATGTCAGATATTTCACAAGGAGATATTAGCATACATAGAAAAACCTCACATAACTTTGTAAAAGGCTTACAGTATTTAATTATGCCGCATAACTGATCAGTAGATTATTGCGAGGGAACGCAAAAGAAAAACATATTCCCATGTCCCCTGGCGGCCTCCGTAGTACCGTAGTAACGTATTCTTTTACTGTTGAAGATTATTTTATTTCATCAAAACTTTGGTGTGTAGCCACTTTGGACAAACACTCACAAATGAGCGGTTTTAAAAAATATTAGCTCGGTCTAACCATTGTTGATATTTATTACTCTCATTTTCTTAAACCACTTTCTTCCCAGCTTAAACAGAAACATAAAAGTTTGCTGTACTCACTGAGTTCAGTTCTTCCTCCTCTGAAGGCGCTTCGGCTAAATGCTAACTCCGCTAACGGTAAAGTTAGCTTCTGGTTTAAAGCGGCTTTTCACCAGAAAAGACTGAGAGGAAACTTAACACAGACCGACTGAGTGACGTTTAACTAATAAACCTCTCGGCCGCAAGTCAGAACGTTTTATTTCTCCTGGTTTCATCATCACTTCCAGCACTTTCAAGCAGCGCCTGGAGTTAGGAATGGTCACGTGACAATAACAACACTACGTAACTGCGCAGGCGCATTACGGGTGCTGATGACGTCAACGCAAAACTTGCGTAACCGTAAATAGTTTGTAGAGATCCCGTAAAACGACGGGAGTTCTTTACTATTGAAGTCAGCATAGCTAATAGCAATATGAATAACTGAAAAATAGATATAATGTTTAAACTCAATTAATAAAAGTTTAATAATTAAAAGTTATTACATAATAACTTTTAATAAAGTTTTGTGTTGTGTTTGAAACACAAAACAAAAACTATTGATAGAATGGATTTTATTTATTTTTACTTAATTTGTTTATTTAGAAATTCTTCCGTCTCTCCTGCAGATATTTGAGAAAATATTTCAAAAACAAGAAATACATTTTTGTATGATATAAGTTGGTTATTTTATATATCATGCATAATGAAATCGCATGGACTATATCGCTAACCTCAAGTGTAACATAAACACACAATACACTGTCATTTTAGTACAGTGTATTTAATAAAAATATTATTTGTTTATTTGTTTCTGTCTCTTTTTATTTCATATTTATTTAGAAACAAGCAATTAAAAATACCTTTTGTAAAACAAAAAGAAACACTACATTACAGTGCCAAAGTAAAGCAATGATACATTAATTTTAAAAAATGGGTAGACCAGAATTAACATAATTTCCAGTCAATACAAGATGTGTGTATTTGTGCATAGAAAACACAAAGAGCCTACAGGAGATTACAAAGACTCTTCTTCGGTCAAGGGATGTGAAAATAAAGGCAGGGATGTTATTTGAGATGAGAAAAGCTGCACAAATATCAGCAGGGATGCAAAACATCTCTTGAGTTTGTTGGGAGCAATGCTGCTGGGAGGAAGGATCTGCGATAACACTCCTGTGTGCACCTTGGATGCATTGATCTGTCCCTGAAGAAGCTTTCTAAACAATTTAAACTTAAAAATATAGGATTTAGCATAAGTTTAACTTCTGGGATGTAGAGAAACGATTATAGCTGACTGAAAATAAACTAATTTTGTTTTATTTTAGTTCACTCATTCATTCAATCAATTTAAAATAGGAGTAGCGGCTGCTTCCACATCAATTATTGAGGAACAAAACCACAACACCGAGATTAAATTTCGCCTCTCAGAGACTGAAACCTCACTCACCCGTTTGTTACGTAATTTGGACGCGCACGTTTTCAAGTCTTAACCTTTTCTGCCTCCAATGATCAAGCAGCCGAGCTGGCGGAGAAGCTGTTGCTATAGAAACAGCGACAGGGAGTGTAGCAAGAGGAAGACATTTCCGTAAGCTAACCGAGCTAACGAGGGAAACCGGAAATGGAATGGTTGAATTTTCAAAATAAAACCGTTCTACTTATGTGAATGAAATTGCAACCAAATTAGTAGTTTAATATTTTTACATTATGTTTCATGATTAAATTCAATCTTTTAGAAACACAATAAAAAAAATCTTTAAAAAAAAACAAAAAACAAACACCTGAAATGTGTTTGATTTTTTTATATGATTTATATCATAAAAATCATATAAATTTTTATGATGAATTTATATGATTTTCATCATAAAAATTCAAAGTTTTTTTAAGTGGCAATTTGTGCATGTAAATAAGGAAATGTGTTTTAAAAGAAGTGCTGAAATTTCTAATAATTTCCTTTAATTTGACAAAGCCTATAATTACATTTGGTCAGGAATTATTTTTGATTTGAGCTAATTCTCAAATTAGCTAGCTAGAGCTAGTTTTCTGTGGCAGCATTGAAAAGATTTGTTTAACAGCATAAACAACGGGAGAGACCTAAAACCAAAGTGGCCCATGAATGGGAATTGCAGATTTAAACGAGTTGGGAGAATCTTTATGATATTTTGCAAACTCCCAGACAATGCTGCAAAATGCATGAACAATTCTCATAAAAAAGCAAACATTTTAGAATGCTTTTTATTCACTATCCCATAATTATTACATTCATTTAGCATAAATTCGCTTCATACCTTCTGATTTTAGATGGCTAAGACTTCTGTGGTGGAACATTTTAGTATCAGATAATCCAATATACAAATATATTACCAGAACATATTTTTTTTTCTGACACAATCTTCCCTTTTAGTGACATTAAGCTATGTAATATTTTATATTAATCTCACACATTTTATTTTATTCCCATTATTTATTTATTTATCTATTTACTTATTTATTTATTTTGTGCAGCAGGACTGTTCAGTAGCCTTTTTCTCATGAGCAACTTTTCATTTTCTTGCTTGTTTGATGAAAATTATTAAGTTATTTTTATTTATATTTTACCTAAAAGATAATGAAAAGCAGAAAACAAAAAATATGATGAAAATTTTAAAATAAAAATATCATTGGATTCAACTTTTTTTTTTGTGCATGTTTTTCTCATAAATGCTCTAAATCGTGGTTCAGAGGATTTATAGGCATTCTGTCACACCTAAGAAAACTATGAAACATGGTGGTGGCAGCATTATGCTGAGTCTGTTAAGAACGCCGCGATTTTTGTGCTCCAATAGGAGGATCCGTCAAAACTGGAGCTGACATGCTTTTAATTTGAAAGTAAGAAACGGAAGTCGGTCTGTAACAAAAACCGTCGGCTTGCCGCTCGCTCGCTGTGAAGCTGGAGCGGGAGAAGCGGAGGCAGCCGAGGCAGGTGAAGGTGTGAGTCTTTATGGATGTGGGGGAGACGGGAAGCGGCAAGGGCGTGAAGACGAGCCGGAGAAAAGCGAAGGGAGGACGGGGGAGTCCGCGGAGGGACGGCAGAGGAGAGGAGCGGGGAAGGATGTCGGAGAGGATCGCTTCGTGCGGGAGCCTGTGTGACAGCACCAACCTGCTGCTACAGTACTGCAACAACGGTGAGCCGCCCGGCAACACGTTCACACCTGGTGGCACGACAATTCACACACATCTTTAAAATTAAATCATTTTATTCGATGCACATTTACTCACTACTTTTAGAACTCTTGTTCTATATTGCATTTAGTTATGTAATTAAAATATTGATATAAACTATACATATTTTTGGTTTAGTTTGCACAATACATAAAAACACTCATTAAACAGTCAATTAAAAACAGATAGTTTTAGTTTTCTAATCTGTAATTTTCTTTTGGATTATTTTTTGGTTTCCATGTGTTTCTAATATTTAAATTTAATTAAATTTTGGTTAGTAAGCCCAATTACTCTGAAAACTAATCTTAAAATAAACGTATTGGTAATATTTTTCTTGTTTCTGTTTGTTTCTAATATTTCAATTAGAATAAATACATATTTTGGTTAGTAGACACAGTTAATCTGAAAATTATCTTAAAATAATCCATTTAAAATCAGATACTGTGGTACTGATAATATTTTATGGTTCGTTTTAACTTTGTAAATCAGGGAATTTTAAAGTAGAGCAATTTTTTAAATCTATATTTTTTCTAATACTTAAATACTAATACTTAAACATTTAATTTAAATGTATTTTTTGGTTAATAAGCACAATTAATCCGAAAATAAAATAATCAATCAAAAGATCACAGGTATGGGTGATTTGTGTTATTATTTTTACTCTATAATAATACAACTAAACAGTATTTAAGAGTAGAAAGTAATTTTTAAAATGTTTTTTTCCTGTTTTTTTCAACCTGTTATAGAAGTGACTTGTAGAAAAAGTAATCAGGTGTCCCTAACTTATCATTAAATAAATAGATAAATAAATAAATAAATCTAACCCCAAGTGTAAAAACACAACACAACTTGTTTCACAGGGGCATTGTTAATAAAACAAACAAGGAGAAGTTTGTGAATACCGTGTACTAAAAACTCTTCCGGGTTATGATCATTTATTTTTAACCTTTCTTTATTTGCTTGTGTAAAGCGGCTGGGTATACCGTCTGCGCATGCGCATGCTGAATTGCTAGGATAATTGATCGTTAGCTTAGCTACAACATCAATTCTAGAAGTAAAGCGACGTTTCCTGGTGAGTGTCATATTATCTGAGGCCTTAAAGTGTGTGTTACGTACAAAAGTAGTTGCTTTAACATTATTACAGCTATAATTACGAGCCAAATGTTTTCGTTGTAGTTTTAATGAGGTAAATTAAGTAAAAGTTTTGATGTATCGGACTGAGTGTGTTAGCTTCTCGTAGTGTCGGTTGGTTGGAGGTGACGTATTTGGAGTGCAGGTTACGTCTGGTATTTCTGTACATTTAAGCTATTAAATTTAAGTTATTTAAACTTTATTTGAGTAACTGGAATTAGGGGAAAAAATCGGCATGTACCTTTAGCGTTAAAACTAAGTTGGGAGTAGTATTCGCTTCTCCGCTTCCTATTGGACGAAAGCGCACCACGTGGTTTCATGTAAACCCGGATATTTTTCTTTAGTTGCC
>CAEGAD010073622.1:0-11684 GCA_903067055.1 Poeciliopsis paucimaculata
GTGTTAATTCATAGTTTTGATGCCTTCAGTGTGAATCTACAATTTTCATAGTCATGAAAATAAAGAAAACTCTTTGAATAAAAAGGTGTGTCCAAACTTTTGGTCTGTACTGTCTGTGTATGTTTGTTGCCAAACATACAGATGTTTTGACACAAAACATCTTTTGTTGTTAAAGAGGGTTGGATAATAAAAAAAATACAATAAACTCTCTTTTTTATTTGAAGGAAAATCTCACGGTGCGTATAGCTGCTGTTGCAACAATCCAAACTCACTTGTGGGCAATTTAGAATCACACAGAAAAGCTCCAAAATAGAATCAAACTTAAAACTCTGAACTAAAAACTTTTACATTAGGTCAGATTGACCTTTGTATCTTGTGAGAATTGGCAGGTTTGGCATCAACCTTTTGTTGTATCTTGCCAGTTCACCTCTGTTTTGGCTACAATAGAGAGAGAGAGTGAGAAGGTCTGCTGTTCCTTCACTTTGAGAGGAGTCAGTTCAGGTGGCTCGTGCCACCAGGATGCCATCGGGATGCTTCATTGTTGATGTGATCCAGATAAAATGCGCTCATCTTGGCTGGCTTGGGTCTGCCTTAGGATTCTCCTGGATCAGTTGACCCAACTGGCTCCTCCACAAAAGTCTGGGCCTCTCTGCTTAGGCCATTGCCTTCAGGTTGTGAACTCGCCCCCCCGCCCCAATACAGATTGAAGCTTGCTGTAAAAATGATAGTATATTAAAATAATTTAATACTTAAAGTGGAACTAAACCCAATGTAAAAGCATAACTGTGCTCGATGAGCATGACCAAGTGTGGGAATAACTTGGTTAAAGGGGGTGGCTAGAACAAGGACAAGGACAACACACGGTTTTTAACTTAGCGACTCAGTCAATGCACACAATTCCAACTCCTGACTGAACTTGCGTGTTTGAGTGAGCTGGTTTTATACCCGAATGCAGGGGTGTGAAGTAGGTATCGACCAACCTGTACAGTTTATAATCAACACAAAAATTCAACTGCAGCAGACATACTTTAACCCAAAGAGGGCGGAACTAAGACAGTTTTAGGCCAAATAATGCAAAATAATCAAGTTTACATGGAAATGTCACAATTTGCTCAGTGACACGAGATTGCACCCTTAAGGCCGTAGCTTATCTGCACAAAAAGTTTATATGGAGTTTATCTACATTTTAAAGAAGTATTATTCTACTTTGTGAGTCCACTCCAAGCTATTCTTTATACAAAGGTCACCTTGTTTTGCTGAAATTGTGATATATTCATAAAAAAGAATGGTACCTGTTTTTTCTTCCTGTCATTAATTTTTGTTTGTCATTCCTATTTATTTTCACTCACAGGGAGCAACAATCAAGCGATTTGTTGTTCTGATCAGAACACTTGGAACCTACAACTCCATATTGCTGGTGTCTTGGCTTCCTGTCTTGGTAGGAAATCATCTGACTCATATTTTTACAGCTGCCTTCTATTCAATATTATATTAATCAATTAATAGGTTGAAACACTAAACTAAAAATAAGTAAATATACTGGCTTGCAAAAGTATTCATACCCCTTGAACTTTTCCATATTTTGTCACATTACAACCACAAACATATATGCATTTTACTGGAATTTAACATGAAAGACCAACATGGAGTGGTATAGAATTGTGAAGTAGAAAGAAACAGATAAACACGCTTATCTTGGCTGGCTTGGATCTGCCTTAGGATTCTCCTGGAGTAGTTGACCCAAGTGGCTCTTCCACAAAACAAAGCTTAATTCAAAACAAAGTGTGGTGTACAAAAATGTTCACACCACTTGGACAAAAATTTGTGGAACCACGTTTTGCTGCAATTACAGCTGTAAGTATTTTGTAGTACCAGCTTTGCACATTAAGACTGAGGTTTTCTCCTATTCTTTGCCAAACAGCTTACCCTCAGTCAGATTAGATGGAGAGAGTTTGTGAACAGCAGTTTTCAGAGCTTGCCACGAATTCTTGATTGGGTTTAGGTTTAGACTTTGACTGGACCATTCTAATACACAAATATTTTTTTTGTTTTAAACCATTCCATTGTAGCCCTGGCTTTGTGTTTAGGGTCATTTTCCTGCTGGAAGGAGGGCAGAGCAGAACTATAACAGTTTTGCCTTAATTCTGCCCTTCCAAAGACCTTGCAGTGAAGGTTGTTGTCCTTCCAGAAGAAAGAACGACCCTAAGTCTCAAGTCTGATCCAGTCTCAAGTCTTTTACAGACTGCAACAAGTTCTCTTCCAAGATTGCCTTTCTATTAGACTCCATCCTCCTATCAGTTCTGAGCTTTTATTCTTGATGTCTTGAAAGGTGATTTAAGTAACTTTGAATATGGCATGGTTGTTGGTGCCAGACTGGCTGCTCTCAATATTTCAGAAACTGCTGATCTACTGGGAATTTAACACACAACCACCTCTAAGCTTTACAGAGACTGGTCAGAAAGAGAAAATATCCAGTGAGTGGATATTGCACATTATCCACTGTGCAATAGTGGATAATTGCACAGGGTACAAATGCCTTGTTGATGCCACAGGTCAGAGGAGAATGGCCAGACTGGTTCGAGCTGATGGAACGGCAACAGTGACTCAAATAAACACTTGTTACAAACTGAGCAGTGGTGTCAGTAACCCGTTATTTCAAATCTAGTAGTCGGACTACAATTACTTATCGAAATCACTTTGCGTTACTGTGCATTACTATTTTCTTTTGCAATTTAATTTTATTTCATCTACGCATCTTGGGGATTGACCAAGACGCACAGTTTTTATGCAACAGTTAGCAGCGACAGAAACATAAACAACGGAGATGCGCATTTTGTTGCTGAAAAAACATGAACTATTTGGAGTTTCGGTCACAAAGTCCGATTATTATAAGCAGCTTTGGGCTTGTTTTGTTTTAAAGTCGCTTGCATATTTAATGAGTCACGGGTTTTGGGCTCAGAAATAAGCAGACATAAACCCCAGAATTTGTGTGTCATCCAGTTAGTTTTATGATCCACCTCATGACTCGCCCCGCTATGTCTTTAATATCAACATAATGTATTTACTGTGAATGACGTCGAGCTTTATGTTGCGCTAGAGAAAACTGCAAACATCGAGACCACTATGAACAGTGCAATAAACGCGAAAACAGCCACGAATGTACTAGTTTGTAAAGTTGTGGAACTAAATGTAATTATAATCAGTAATAATAAGATAAGTGTCACAAATCTGTGCGGCGGGACATCTGAATTGTGGAGCGGCAGGAGGAGCTCTGTGCGCTGTGCTCTGACCACAAACGCAGGGCCTTAACGTAGAACCTGGACACTGGGACATGGAGTGCGGGCGGAGGGGTCTACATCCTATTAATAGTTTTCCAGACGATACTGAAACACACAAACACGCACAAATTACTAACGTTTTTTTTTGGACTGTTGTAATTATTAAACAATCTCTCCTTTAGTTCAACCATATAAGTGGAGACATTGTTGATGTAATCATTATAAAATAACTTGCACTTACGTATTGACAAAGATCAATGTAATTTTCACAGGTGGCAGTGTGTTGTTGCTTTCAGCTGCTGAAAGTAACTTAAAAAAATTACTTTTAATGTAACTTATTTACTTTCCAAACCAAGTAATCAGTAAGTTACTTTTTCAAGGAGTAAAGGCAAAGTAACTATGCCATCACTGCAACTGAGGTATGCAGAAGAGCATCTCTGAACGCCCAACACATAGAACCTTGAAGTGGATGGACTGCAGCAGCAGAAAACCAAACCGGATGCCATCCCTGTCAGCTAACAGGAAACTGAGGCTACAATTCACACAGGCTCACCAAAATTGAACAATAGAAGATTGGAAAAATGTTGCCTGGTCTGATGAGTCAATTTCTGCTGCAACATTCAGATGGCAGAGTCAGAATTTGGCATCAACAACATAAAGCATTGATCCATCCTGTCTTGTATCAATGGTTCAGGCTGGTTATGGAGGTGTAATGGTGGGAGGGGGGGTATTTTCCTGACACACATTAGGCCCATTAATACCAACTGAGCATCTTGAAGGAAGAAATTGTAAAATGAGCAGCAGTATAATCTCAGTGGTGACTACTTGGCTAAATCAAAGTTGAATACTATATCTCTATATAGAAACACAATAAGTTTAATGCAATGGATGTCTGTGTCGAATCCTGCTTTTTCTTCTCATTGTGGTGACTGGAACTTGTAGCCAACAGCATTGCTGGTATTAAAGGACATGGTATGTTTTAAGGTGGTAAAACTCTGCTTTTATTTTGTATTTTCCACACACTTTGCAGGTTACATTTTTCTGCTCCTGGTCTGAGTGTTCAAGCCCTCCCACAAACTTAAGAGACTGGGTCATTTAAATTTCCCAAGTTTTTTTACTCTGTGCATGGTCCAGTGTGGTTGCACTCGGCGCTTTTAAAAGTTTTTTTTTTTTCTTTTCTTTTTTTTGTGGTTATGGAAAGACAGTCAGAACATAACCCGACCCCTCGGCGCTTTCTCACTTTTGCCATGCTCCTCCTGAGCATCGCGCTAAGACAGCGGGAGAATCTTTAACCAGATTTTCTTGGTTACATCTTGCACGCCAACATTGAGATCACAAGCAGCAAAATGAGTAAGAAACAAATCAGATATATTTGGAAAGTTTCTTTGCGAAGGGGAAAAGACCGAGAGAGTAGACAGGAGAATGGATTTATCCCAGTAGGTGATTCCCACATTCCAAGCCTGCTCTGCATGATATGGTAACAGGTGTTATGTCGAGAAACGCATGCCTGCCGAGAATTGCATTCCTTGTCGCGGGAGCGCGCATTGCTCTAAACTCTTGCATATTGATGAGGAAACGGACTGAAACTTTTAAAGATATTTGTTACATTATTATGTTTCTTTACCATTTAAACTGTGGATTTTATTTAGCAGATTAACTGAAGTAAATAAGGTTTTTACGTGTTTATTGAGACATATGAGTCGAAGGGTTTTCAGTCAGTGTCTGATGAACATGTTCTCCGCAGCTGGTTTGAAATTCCCAGATTTTTCTTTTATTGCTTTAATAGCTTAAAGCATTACAAAACAAAGGCCCATTATGTAGAACATTTTATATCACGCTTAACTGTCTAATCTATTAATACAGGGGGGATGCATTTTAATTTCTGAGCCTGCTAATATTTGCATCCCCTGTTTATTGTCCTGTTGATATGAAACTTATAGCGGTAACTCAGACAACAAGGGTCACTACGTAGAAAAGATGAAATCCTTCTTAACTCGTTATTTCTTCAAGTTAGCAGGGGGATGCATTTTACGGCAATATGGATTTGTACCTGCCAAAATTTGCATCCCCTGTCTATTTTCATCAAATATTATCAAATTGTTATAAAACTTATACCAGTAGTTCATAGAACTACTCTGGTTATGTAGAAAAAGTGATTTCACTCTTAACTCTATTTCTCCAAGTTAGCAAGGGATGCATTTTTTGGCAATAGGGATTTGTACCTGCCAAAATATGCGTGCCCTCTCTATTTTCCACAAATAGTATCAAAATGAAATAAAACTCATAACAGTATTTCATAGAACTGCTCTAATTATATAGAAAAAGTTATTTCACTCTTAACTCTTTATTTCTTCACGTTAGCAGGGGGATGCATTTTATACAATATGGATTTGTACCTGCCAAGATTTGCATTCCCTCTTTATTTTCATCGAATATTATTGAATTGTTATAAAACTCATAACAGTATTTCATAGAACTGCTCTAATTATATAGAAAAAGTTATTTCACTCTTAACTCTTTATTTCTTCAACTTAGCAGGGGAGGGATTTTACGGCAATATGGATTTGTACCTGCCAAAATTTGCATCCCCTCTCTATTTTCATCAAATATTATCAAATTGAAATAAAACGCATAACAATATTTCATAAAACTACTCTCATTATGTAGAAAAAGTTATTTCACTCTTAACTCTTTATTCCTTCACGTTAGCCTGGGTGATGCATTTTACGGGAAAGCTTATTATTAGCCTGCCAAAATCTACATGCCTTCTTTATTGTCCTCTATATATGAAATGCATGTATTACTTATGATTATCATGCAGGATGGTCAGTTATGTTATTGTTTATATCATTAAAAAAGTCATGTTAAACATTTGGATGTAGTATTGTCATAATAAATTATACTGAATGATGTTTACAAAATTGTCTGTATTGTAATTGTAAATGCTTCCCTTTCTTGCAAATTTGAATGTATTGGGAGCATCATTAAATATGAATGAATTTCAATTGATGGTTTGATACAGTTATTGTATCAAGCCACACTTGTCTATATGACCTGTATCCTACTTAAGCGTATTGCATGTATTTATGTTTTTCTTTAGCACTGATTGTGTTTTTCAAGCTATGATTGCTGAGACAAAAAGTCACAGACATATTATATGAGAAAGTACTAAGAAATAGTTGGCTTGGTTACATTTATGAAAATAGAAAATCAAATAATTTAGATAAGACTTTAAGCCCATATTTCCCATCCCTAATTCATATTTCACCATACTTGTACCCCCCTCTCTTTTTTTATCCAAAAAACTCTCCCTTCATTATTTCACAATACATCTGAGAATGTGCTGAAATTGAAAATGTTCTAAAAATCGAGTCTGTGAAGAACGTCTGAAATGTTTCTTTTCTACAAGTGATTTTTTTTTTAAAGTTTAGATGTGTTTTGAAAAACCACACTGTTTATATTCAATTCATAATTTTAAATCTAAATTTGAAACAAAAGTTATATATATATCATACAAATGCAAACTTAAGCTTAAAGAGATCTGTGGAACACGAAGGAGGCGGGGCTTCATTATCCAGTTAAGAGTCTCGTTAACCATAGTGAAGCATGTCAGTTTGACTCTGTTCATTCTGGTTGTGGTTATTTTCATTAGAAAATATGGATATTAAGCTTTTTCAAATCATCTTTAAATATAAAGTTCATGGTTGTTACAACAGTGGTGTGGCAAAGGCTCAAAAAATGCAATTCGTAGAAAAGCAAACAACTTCGAAGTTGAAGGTGAGTATTTTGAAGTCTTTTGTAAATTCATCTATTCTTCTTTTTCTGAAAGCATTTAAATAAATTTCTATTGTTTTTGTTGTGTGAATGGAATGTTAACAGTATAGTCTACAATGTTATTTTTGTTTTTAAAGCTACTCAAATCATTTGTTACTAAGGGGGTCATTTACCAGAAATATATGGCTTGTTAGTTGTAATTGTACAAACCAAATGAATTTTTTGAATTGACATTAACTGCAGCATTAAAGTGAAATGGATATGTCTGTCTAAGTGTATGTTTTGTTTTGAATACCAAGCTGTTACTTTGCCATGCATATATAAATATACTCTGGGCTTAAAATTGAATTTATTTCAAAAACAGTTTGAACAGACTTCTTTGCATATAACATTGTAACAAAATAAGTGTTTTATGTTACTAATTTGTTGGTGGTAGGACAAGAACTGTTCTATTTGAAAGGACAGGATAGAGATAAAAGATTTAAAGTTGTCTGTAATGCTGAAAAAGCCAACGAAATCTTCTTGAGTTTCCATGCAAGTGCCTCAGGAGGTCACACTGGCCAAAAGAAAACCCTAGATGCCATTTCTCGACGTTTCTACTGGCCTGGAATGACTGGAGACATAGATAAATGGGTAAAAACACATATAAATTAATTTAATACATGCATAAATCAAATATGTGCATATATATGCATATATATATATAACTTCTCAAATACTATCACTTCTGCAGGTATCAGAGTGTGCAGTCTGCCAGACTGCAGGACATAAAATAAAGGACACCAGTGAGCATACCCCAATAAAGGTATTGATAATGAAGCAATTAAAGGACTATAGTATGTTACTCCACCCTGACATCCATAACAGGCTAAATTAAATGTTAAGATTGACTCTGTTATTGTATAAGTTTTTTCCTCTATTTCCATATAGGTTTCACAACCGTTTGAGCTTGTTGGAATGGACCTAATAGGAAAACTTAAAACCACTGAAAGAGGAAATCAGTACATCTGTGTCATGACAGACTATTATACAAAATGGACCCTGGCCTACCCCATTACCTCTAAATCTGTAGAAGAGGTCACTAACCAAATTCTTAAATTTGTTTTTCAATTTCAAGCACCCAAAAGAATTTTGACAGACCAAGGAACAGAGTTTGTCAATTCGGTAAAGTTGTATTTCATCAACATTATTTTTAAATAATGCCATGCAGTTTTTGACTTATGAATTTGTTATGTTTGTCACAGATCAATAAGAATGTCTGTACTAAACTGGGCATTAAAATGAGTCTGTGTGCGCCCTACCATCCACAAACAAATGGTTTGGTACAGAGAATGAATGGAACCATCCAAAGGTAGCTGTTACTCATCTACAAGAAAAGTTCCAATTTCACAAGTTAAATCATATTAAAATGTCAAGATTAAAATGTTTCTGTTCAGGTCTCTGTGCAAACTGGTGGGGTCCAAACCAGAAACCTAGGATCAATATCTCGATGTGGCCATGTTTGGACGAAGGACCAAAAAACAGATAAAGTTTTCACCTTTTTTTCTTATGTTTGGACGTGAAGCTCATTATCCATTTGAGATCCCCAAGAAATATGAGGTTTGAAACCTTAAAAAGTACAATTTCAGTTGTGTTACAATAACATATCAATTACACATGTACTTCAAGTCAGACGTTAATGTGTGTTATAGATCGACAACACTGTTGAAAAGGTTATGGAGGAAGAGACAGTCACAGAATGCGTAAAGCATTTGGATGCCATTAAAGAGGCCATGGAGGCAAATGTGACTAGATCAACAACAGTGATGGAAAAAAGGCTGCGCTCAGCCAGCAGAAATGTGTCATTCAATGTGGAAGAGTTGGTTTTAAGGCATAATGTGAGGAGTCGGAAAAGAAAAGGAGGTAAATTGGAGCCCAACTTTCTTGGACCATTCAAAATCTCAGCCCTACAGGGAAAGAGTGCTGACCTTATCTCAGAAAATGGAGCGCTGTTTAAAAATATCAGTATCGACCATCTCAGACACTTTAAACCACAAACTCCACGAATTCCATATAAAATAACCACCCCAAAAAAGAAAATCCAACATCCGTTCCTCCAGCTCCTCCAACCACCTGGACTCCAACCCTTCCTACTTCCTCTCCCCTTCCAATCTCTCCAACCACCTTGACTCCAACCCCTCCAACATCCTGTCCTCCAGCCCCTCCAAACACCATGTCTGACTCGTTTTCATCAGGTAATTAATCGGTGTTAGAATGTGTGTTTTGATCTTCTCAAATTTTTATATGAAATAAATAATCATAAAATCTACATTGGCATCATATTTTACATGTGCTTTTGTATTTATGTCTAATATTTTTATTTATGATATATTTTGTAGTCTTAAACAAGGTGTAGGGAGGAACACATAAAGACAAATATGTCCTCCTGTCCAAGATAGGACCCTACAAACTATTTAGCTCGGACTTTGCCAGAATTGGGCCTCGACAGGAGCTGGAGAGTGAGGTACCTTCATTTCAATAAAGCTTTGTATGGATGGATGGATGGATGGCTTTCAAATGCATTTATTTTAAACCTTTAGAGAAGCTATACATTAAACTTGCTCTTTTTTTAAAAAATGACTCTTTTCAGGGTATTAATGCCTACCTTCATGTCATGGTTAACAACTACAATAGGAATCATCAGGAACAAGCTGCAGTAATTGACAGCTTTGAGATGACATAAATTTAGCTCAAAAAAAGTTCAAGATTAAAGGTTTGTGTGGAAAACTTTTTAAATTTGAAACTACATTTGATGTTCTATCAGCTTGTGGTTAATAAAGTGTTATTATACATTTTTCAACTTTTCCATGTTTTTTTTTGTTGTTGTTTTTTCTCAGATTGACCCCAAGAAATTAAGATAATTGTGGGGATTGTTAATGAAAGTCACCATTGGATGCTGGTGGTAAGAAGCACAATACTTTTTAAATACTTTTTTTACTTATTGTAAGACATATCTTTCTTTGTAATTGTTTCTCAAATTGTTTCATTTCACTTTTATGAAATGAAATAAATATAAAATTATTAGAAATGTCCATAAAACCATAACACAAATAAATCTGATGTCACAAAAACTGATTTTCATTCTTTAAAATGTTAACCAAATAGGGCACTTCTTAATTTATATTCTGCAAAATCCTGAGTTGGGCATCATCTTTTCATCCTTACGTAATTTATCCACTTGAAAAAAAGACAGTTTTTCTTAACTTGGAGAGTCTCAAAAAGATGTGAAGAGGTGCTTGGATGCCACAAGGTGAAAAAACTAGAACAATTATTATTTATTATAATCAAAAATGTCATAATTGGATAACTAGAATGTTAATTTAACATTTTATCCTCTCAACAAGGGCATTTATGAGAAAAAAGGAATGAAAGTGTCAAGGTGAACATGTGAAACTGTCCCACATGCCATCCAGCAAGATTTGGTTTCATGTGGTGTGTTTGCTCTGAAAGTAAGTGCTTCTCATTATATATATATATATATATATATATATGTATGTGTGTGTGTGTGTATGTATGTCACTATGATTACTTATGTTTCCTATGTAATGTCGAACATTGCTTGTTTACAAATCAATATATATAAACCTTATGTGTACTGTGCTGTTTCTTTCCACATATATCTATTTATCTATATCTATATAAGTTTTTCATATTGTGAAAAAAAGATTAATATGAAAGTGGTGGTCTAATAATCACATTGCCATTAATGCAATGACATTTTGCATGAGTAGATCTGTTAAGATGATGGAACACTTTTGGCTAACTTAAACTGTGCATTTCTGCCTGAAATGTAATGTAGTTTATGAATTTTATTTATTTATTACATGGTTGATTTATCTTAATAACAATGGAAAGAGACTGAAATAAGTATAGTAAAAATGTTTAATTATTGAAAAATGTCATGACCTCAATCTGACCATATAATACTTTGACGAATACTTTTTTTGTAGAGTGTGCCCTGTTAATCTTATTTCTTTTTTCAAAAACATATATTTGCTTTACAGTTTGCAGAGTGCATACTGGAAAACAAGGATCTGAAATTTCCATCAACAGCAGTTAATACCATGTGGCTCAGCATTTTTTCCACACTTCTTTCAGAATCAGGTGTCTTTTTAAATTTTTTATTCAGTTACTTTGTAGGTAATACTATATTGTGTGTAAAATCATGCACTCACAAAAAATTGTTTGGACAGCTATTTTATCTAATTAGAAATATTAAAATATTGAACTTTGCATACGTGTGAAGTAGAATCATGTTAGTGTTTATGTCAAATTATATTAGTTAAGAACATTTCAATACAGCTGGCCTTGATCTCTAATAAATAATTTATGCATAACACAGCCCAATGTAAAACAGTAACTGTAACAAAATCACCCAACTTAAAATTGCTCTGGATACAATTACACTTTTCTTGAGTAGCTTTAATGTAACATAAAATGCAAAAAGAATTGGCTGTTTGTGAAATTATGAAACTGGAATGTGATGAATTATGTAAACCATTCTCACCCACCCCTCGTGGTTCTTATCCTCTGAGCTCGGGTCCTCTACCAGAGGCCTGGGAGCTTGAGGGTTCTGCGCAGTATCTTTGCTGT
>CAEGAD010073628.1:0-24045 GCA_903067055.1 Poeciliopsis paucimaculata
GTGGCTGGTAAAAAATGTTCTCTACCAGCTACAGTGGCTGGAGGAGAACATTTTTAATTTCCACCCCTGATTTAAAGCTAATCATAAATCAGCTTAATATCGGCCCGGTTTTACTTATTGAACCGGTTCTGATACTAATGCAGGATTTTCTCTGTAGGGAATGTACTTTACTGATGAAGTTTGCACTTGGCTCCGTCAGCTGAAGATGACCTAACTGAACTGAACTGAACTGCTGAGTCATTCTTTACTTCCTTTTAGCTTCTACTGTATTTCATGAATCATATCTTCTAAACTTGGTTTTCCAGTTGAAGTGTCACTCAGAACCAAAACTAGAAAGTTTCCATTTGAAAGGCTGGTTCTGGTTCTGAACGCGCCCACCCATCCGGACCTCTTCAGGAACCCAAAACAACTTCTGTGTAAATATTGCAACATCGTTTCTGTGCATCAGAGAAGCTGGAGTTCATCCTACACAGGAAAAAACAAATCAGCCCATCGAAGTCAGGAGGATTATTTTTGGTTCAGGTGCGATAATTACACTGAAAAATATCAAACTTGTGAAACGGAAATGAAAGTGATGCTTAAAAAATCTCCCTGAATAGATGAACGTTTCCTGTGAAAGCATGTTATCAGTAAATGACTAAAATATGACTAGAAACACAACTGCTGCAGTTTGTAAAGTTTAATTTATCTGAATATTAAATAAATCATGACATAAATTCAATAAAATTGACAAAATGACAAAAAAACACATTCCTCTTGGAAAAACACAAAAAGCTGAATTTAGTAAATTTGACAAACTAGTTGATCCCAAACAAATAAATAGATGATCAAATTTGATCAACTAATTGATCCTGAAGTGAAAAAACTTTGGCTCTTAATGTTTTGAGAAGGACATTTCCAAAAATATTTAGAAAAAATTCATTCTTTTATTTTATAATAACAATAATAATCCTTAATACACAAATTACCTTCATTAGTTAAAAAACAAAATACATAATAAAAGATCACAAAATACAACAAGTAGTTTGTGATCATGTAAGTAAGAAAGGAATAGAGGACAGTAACGCCCAGGTTCTGGTTCAGGTTCTGGTTCTGGTTCTGGTTCAGGTTCAGAGCTGACTGACGGACTGCGTCGCCGTCTCCCTGGTCCGTTTCTCGGCGGTTTCCTCCGGAGACAGACACAGAGTTTTCCTGCAGAAGTTCTTGAAGACCGGACTGGAGAAGTAGTAGACGACCGGGTCCAGAGCGCTGTTCAGGTAGGTGAGCGTGATGGAGACGTAGAAGGCGACAGCCAGCTCCTCCGCAGAACACACCTGCACAGGTACGAGACAAAGTGAAGAAGTATTTGGTAAAAACTGATCATCAATTATCTATTTTTTTTCACTAGTTTTAGCTTTACATTTTAAGTTTTTTTTTTACATCCTTCCATCATTTTACAGATGAAAATCAGACTAAACCTGGATATTTACTCCATGTTTATTAATATGCATCATTCCTTTTATCAAAAAATGTAACTCACAAAATCACTGAATAATTATGTCAGACTATGATATAAAGTTATGTGGAAATTTTGGCAGAGCTAAAAGGAAAATAATTCATATAAATGAAATGAAATAAAAATATATCCAAATGATTTTTTTCAATATACAACTGATCAAATTTCAATAAAACCTGCAGGTTTGTGTCTGGTGAATCTTTGGTTGAAACAAGTTTGTCCTTCATTCAGTGAAGTTACACCAGAACTTTAACAGAAATGTTACTGCAGAGGAAAAATCCTCTTAAAATAGAATAGGATTAGAGTCACCAAAAAAAATTATATTCCTGACTTTAATCTCAGAAGTTTGAAATTAATCTCAGAATACTGACTCATTTTTTCCTCTGAAATTTTTGCTGTTTTCCTCAGAACTTTTACTTTTTTCAGAATTTTGACCTTAAACTCAAAAATATTACCTTTTTTTTCCTTTTCAAAATTTTGAAAATAATCAGAATTTGTTTCAAAAGTGATTCAGTGGCCCTAATGCCACTGAATCATAAAAATACTCCTAAAAGTGAATTCAGAAAACGTTTCTGGTTCCAACATAATCTGCACCTGCGTCCTGGAGGAGTCGGCGGCTCGTTTGGACCTGATCCAGATCATCAGCAGCGTGACGTTGCTGGCAGGAAGCAAACGAAGAAGACCACCACCACCACCGAGATGAAGTATTGAACCTTCCTGATCCTGGCGTTGTGGGCCAGCTGGCGCCGCCGCAGCTGCAGCACCATGTGCACGGTGCAGTAGAGGATGACGAGCAGCGGCACGAAGAAGGAGGCCAGGAAGACGAACTCGTGCCAGGCCAGGCTGTGCCGCGGGCCCACGTCCGTGTTGAAGCTCTCGCAGTGGCTGCCGTTGGCGTGCTGCAGGACGAAGATGGGCGCGTCCGCCGCGATGGCGAGCAGCCAGATGCCCAGCGCGCCCAGCGTCGCCTTGGTCACGCTCAGCGAGTTGATGGGGTGGTGGGGGTGCACCACGTGCACGTAACTGTCCACGGCAATGGACATGAGGAATAAGGTGCTGCCGCTGCGGTTCATGGCCAGCATGAAGACGCAGGCGTTACAGAGCATCGGGCCGAAGCTCCAGCGCAGCCCGGAGAAGTAGTAGGTGGCCCTGAGCGGCAGCGCCACGTTCAGCAGGAAGTCAGACATGGCCAGGTTGAAGAGCAGAACCGTGCTGCTCTTCCAGGGCCGCAGGTGGAAGCAGAAGATCCAGAGGGCCAGGCCGTTCCCCAGGAAAACGAACGCAAACTCTGTCAGGATGAGCGGCGGCAGGGCGCTGATCAGGACGCTGGCGTTCAGGCTGCAGAGCATGCTGAAGAACAACGCAGCGCCTGCAGAGGAACCGCTCTGGACTCACCTCAGCAAGCTGTAGCGTCTGCTTTCAGGAAGCTGCTCACTGCTTCCTTCTCAGGCCTTTTATATCCTCCAACTTTCTCTGCTTCCTCTGACATTAGCACAGCTACGTTTCATCACCAACAGCTTCAGCAGATTCCTGTCCGATGACTGAACCCAGATCAGAGTGAAGTGTAGCTGGATCCAGAGGAGAGACGCAGAGGAACCTGCAGCTGACAGAACAGCTGTCTGCATGGAAGACCAACTCCAGGACTCAACCACCGCTGAGCCGACAGAGTGAGGGGTTTCACAACAAACCGGTTTGGAGAAGAAGACAACAGCTGCAGAGGGAAGTCCTACCATGCATAGCCATGATAGCTCTCACCTGTCCTGGCTCAACACTAACTGGGTGTGTCTCCTGCAAGATGTTTGAAAGACTTTAGTTAAAAACAAATGCAGAAAATGTTCCAATGAAACTGGGAGGTTTCTGCATCTCAACCATCAGTTTCAACATTTGATAATTTTGAAGATAAGTTTTCATTCACACCAGCTCTACTAGGTCCGCTTTAATCCAACTCCAGTCCATTTGCTCAGAAAGTTCGGTTGGTGAGGTGTGAACACTAATAGACCTATGACCTCTGACCTCTGGTCCTCCAAACTTCAGTCTGGGTTCAGTTTGAATGTGAACACCAAGCGGACCAGAGAGCGCTCCAAAAGCAGGAAGTGGACTACATCGCAGGGCATTCTGGGTAAATACAGCCAAAGCTAACATGTTAGCCTAGCGCTAGCAGCAGAAATGGCTCCTGGTCTTTAGCTTAAAGAGAAATCCTCCATCACTAAAATCTGACGCCTCCATCTTGTTTCCATCTGGTGAAGCAGGAAGTTGCTCTCAGTGTCTTCAGAGGTTTTAGTGTCGTTTCCTTGGTTGTTGGTGCAGCGCCCCCAGAAGCCAGGAGGCGTTGTTCTGTTGGTTCCAATAGAACCGGGTCTACCGGACCGTCAGAAGGAAAACATCCTTGGATGTCTCCGCTCCAGCAAAATGGTCCAACTTCTTCCAAAAGGGGTCAAAGTTCTGCAGAAGTTCTCTTCATGAACCTTCATTTCATTCAGGAGACTGAACCAAGGAAAGAGAGAAAACTTTCAGGATACCGGATCAGAACTTCAAGACGAGAAGTTCAAAGCCTTCAGGATTTTCCAGACTGTCCAGAACCATCTGGGTCTGAGGAAGTCACTCCAGAACCGGCTGAAATGAAATGCCACAGCTCAAACTATGGAAGAATGGTGATGCATCAGTTAGCTAGCTCTGCTGATCCACCTCCTTTGCTTTTGCCGCTCCTCTTTAAATCTGTCTGGTTTTATGGTTAGAGATGTTGGAGTAGGGGATCTGATCCTGTATCCATAGTAACGTCAAAAGTCTGGCTGGGTTTGAGGTTCATCCACTTTGTTTGCCAAAGATCTTCTGTTGTCGGCCATGATGGAAGGAAGAGTCGGTTTGAACTTCCTGCTTCTTCCTGCTCTGCATCGATGAAGCCTCTTCACTCCTCTGTGTTATCTGAGCTTTTCAGATGCTAAGCTGCTCAGAGTTGTAAGAGCAACACCTTGTTGCCATGGTTACACATCAGAACAGCTAAAAATAAAATAAAAAGCAGAAATCCAGAACCAGAAGGATTAATTCTCCAAACAGGAAACGCCTCGACCAAATGATGAACCAAAGTCCAGAAGAAGAATAAATCAGAGCTAATGAGACTCTGACATGAGCGCCGCCATTCCAGAATATAAATAATAAATCTAACGCAACTGTTGCTCCCATCAGTCTGGAAGGAGTTATGAGGTCATTTCCAATCTATGCCATTATAATTCATTTCTGCCTTCGTGTCATATTTAATCTGCAGTGAAAACCACTGGAACAGTTCCTGCATTAAACACTTAGCAGATCTGGTTCTGGTTCTGCTGGTTAGAATGGACCTGAGGAAACCGGGTGGCCAGAACCTGTTCATAACGACAAAATGATCTATTTCTGAAGTTTCTCTTCTTCTTTCTGGTCTATTTATTCCCAGTTGATCTGCATCATTTTAAAGCCCAGATGAACCGACCTGACGTAGCTTTGGGTGGAGCTGATCTGAGCTTCTTCTTCTCTAAGCTCACAGAATAAAAAAGGCCTAAAAGCAACCAGAAAATGAATGTGGATGTTTCCGATCCTGAATGAGTTTCTTAATCTAAAGTGTTGCATGTGAGCCGTGAACTGAACTTCCCCGGCAGGAGGCCTGAATCACTTCCTGGATGGAGGCGGGAAGACGTCATCGACTCTGAATCAAGCTCCGATTTAAACTCCGATCCGCCTCCAGGCCTCAGTCTGGGTTCGGTTTGAATGGATGTGTGAACACCAAGCGGCCCAGAGAGCGCTCCACAAGCAGGAGGTGGACTACAGCACAGGGCATTCTGGGGAAATACAGCCAAAGCTAACGTGCTAGCCTAGCGCTGGCAGCAGAAATGGCTCCTGGTCTTTAGCCAAAATCCTCCAACACTAAAATCTGACGCCTCCATCTTGTTTCCATCTGGTGAAACAGGAAGTTGCTCTCAGGGGTTGCTCTCAGGGTCTTCAGAGGTTTTTGTGTCATTTCCTTCAGTGGTTGTTGGTGCAGCGCCCCCACAGGCCAGGAGGGGAACAGCTTGGTTTGGGTCAGAGCAGAGACAGAACCACAGATTTACCGTCTGGCTTCTTCTGCTGCTGAATTATGATGCGTGTTTCACATCAATGACAGAAAAGTCGTGTTAATACGACACGACGCTTTGAAAACTATCGGATATGATTTAGTGAACATGGAGCAGATCTGACTTTCTGGGTCGTTCAGTCTGCCGTATCGCATTACCTGCTTTCTAAATCTGTTGGTTGACGCATTTTAGAAACGGTTTGTGTTTCGGATGGTTCTCCTGTGGCTTTGGTTAAACAGGTGGGCTGAGATTCTGAGGTTTTCCCACTAAATTAAGTGAAAGACGTTTTATTGGAGCTGAAATCCAACTTCCTACTTCAGGCTGAAGTAGGAAAAATCTCCTGGAGGCTCTTCAGCATGTTTAGTGCGCAGATGAGTGATGTTTGGCTGATGAACATTCAGCTGCAGAAGACATCTCACCCCGGCCCGGCTCCGCTGCTCTGTTTGTTTGGATCTGTCATAACTGAGTGGGACGGGTCGGCCAGAACCACTCAGCGGCGTTAGCAAGACATCAAACGGGCCGCTGACCCGAATACGCCTGCTGGCTCTGGAGGCAGAACCACCGGCACACGTTACCGGATCACTCAGAACCTTCAGAACCACCGGCACACTTTACCGGATCGCTCAGTTCCACAGAGTGATTAACAGCACTAAGTCCCGCCTCCTGGCTCTGATTGGTTGTTTCTAGTCATAACTAGGAGAAGGTAAAGGAGATTTTTTTTTTTTTTTTCACAAATTGCCTCTTAACAAACTGGAATGACATGGTGACAGTTTCAACAAAAAAGTAAAAAAATATTTTTCATAATAGTTAGGTACTGCAGCTTTAAGGATCTACCTGTCCAGAACACCTGAGAACGCCATGGCAACGTAAAATTTTGATGCAACAAACTGCAAATAAAACTGGAAAACACATATTGTACCTTTTGTTTGGTAAATAATCTAATGGTAGGAAATGAGAGATGAATTTCCCAGAATGCATTGAGCTTAAGGAGCAGGATTCATAATAACCAAGGATTGAACTAGACCGTAAACGGCAGACCATGAGGATGACCAGAACAGCAAATAAAGACTCAGAATGACGACATGCAGGACAAACAGGGGATCTGACAAAGGGCTGACAGGTCAGGGGGATTTTCAAGCAGAGGCGGATGATTAGTAACAGGAACGCATCAAAACGACTGGAGGGCCAAAAACACGCAGATATTTAAATCTCATAGCCTTGCATCAAGGGTAAAAATATATCAGTGCATTTTCTCACTTTAAATGATGGAGCTAAAGGTGAAGTTAGCCTCATGCTAATCGTTTTGTTTTGTTAGGCCTCATGCTTCATTCCTGCTGTCACCAGAACCGTTTCTGGAGATGGAAGACGATCCGCGATGCAACACGAATAACGAGCAGAGGGGAAAATTAGGACCAGGACTTTTACTCCGGCGTCTCATGAAGAGACACGGAGGACCCAGATGTTTGGTGATAAGTCCGTCATCAGGCCGTTTAGTTGCTGGTTTGAATCAGATAAAACCTTCATGTTCCAGTTTGGTTTCAGTCCTGGAAACCTGGAGGATCAGAACCGGCTCCAGGATGAGCTGCAGCTCGTTTAGACGATCCGGCGGCTCAATCACTGAAACATCAGACACATTTCATTCACTTGCTTTTAAGCTGTTTACTGAGTTTACATGTAAAACCTCCATATTTTAGTCATTCAGGTCAAATAAAAACACTAAAAAAACAGAAGTCAGTAGAAACTAGTTATATTTACTTGACAAACTTTTTATGTACTTTAGTTTTTACTGTTGTGAACTTTAACTTGAATGATTTTATCATGAAGTATTGCTACTCTGGAGTAAAATACCCACAAACAAACTTGTTTTAAAGAAATATTCACCAAACTCTGACACACTCTGCAGTTTTTGTTGAGAAAGAAATTCTTCTGCTTGATGTTGTTCTGTCGTCACGTTTTGGATAGAAATTATTTTCATTTTGCTCTTAAAATACCAAACTTTCCACTGAATTTTATATTTGGTCCTTGTGATGATGCAGTTTTTACATCGTGTTCTTGGTAACCCCACCTTTCCCCCAGTTATCTTGTGTTTGTCAGATTTTCACTGTAAAAACGCTAAAAATGATTTTTTTCAGCATCTGGTGATAAATCAAGACGGAACCGGCTCCGTTGAAGAAACATCCAACTGAAACTGAAGTCCTGCTTTTCAGATGATTTTACACAGAAAAAAATAAATTTACATCAGATGAGGAATTAAATTCAATTTAAATTAAAAGCAAAGTCGGGTAGAAACTTTGTTTTGATGGATCATTAAAGGGACGACATTATGAAGTAGATTTCTGCCAAGACTCAAAACCTTCATTTCTGGAGTTTCAACTATGTAATAATTCATATTGGATAAAAACAAAGATTCAACATTCAACACGTTAGGGATTATTTTTAAAGCTTCTCTGGGTTTAGATAATTAAGGATAAAGTTATAAAGTTTGATTTACATAAATTACACTCGGCCTGAAACACTTCATTCATTCTGTTTTCTTCAAGGAAACGTTTGATTTGAACATTTTTAAAGTTTGCTTTCTCTGTGTGGTTAGAAAATAAATTTACACTGGAAAAACACTAAATCCTACCAAGTTTTTCTGTTTTCTGGGGTAAATTAAACTGGAAACATGACAAACAGCAGCTTGTTTTAATCAGTAATTCCTTAACACTGGTTAAACTTATTATAGTTTTGCTGGCAGATTGTTAGGGTTACCCCTGATTTAGAAGTTAGCAAAAATGTGTGTTATAAGCTAAATCATCTGCCAGTGAAACTATGATATATTTCATTAATATTAAGTCATCCTTGACTAAAAACAAGCTGAAAAGTTACATTTAAGTTAGTTTTTGTCATATTTCCATATTAATGAGACATTCACACCAGAAACTGGAGAAAACTTGGTAAAATTTAGTTTTTGCAGTGCAGACAGGCTTCCACAAACCAACAAGAACAAAAATGACATTAAAGCTGCAGGATAAAACTTTACTAAAATTATATTTCTTACATATTTGTTCAAATTCTTACATATTTGTTCAAATCATTTGCAATGATATTATTTGCAAATATCATTGCAAATAATGATATTTGTAATATCATTATTTGCAATGATATTACAAATAATCTGAAAAGTCCAGCTCCTCTGCGTTCACCCTGGGCTGTTTGAAAACAACCAATCAGAGCCAGGAGGCGGGTCTTACTGCTGTCAATCACCCTCATGTTCATAACCTGTCTTGGTCTCACTCTGTTGAATGCTAATGCTAGTTAGCTTAGCCATCAATAACAGTGTTAAAGCAGTTTTTCCATAACGGTAAGTTGTTTCTTCTTCATTAGCACATTAAGCAGCGCGTACATGAGTTGGATTGACAGCGTTAAGCCCCGCCTCCTGGCTCTAGTTGGTTGTTTTTTGGTGCATTTCTTCAGCAGCCTGATCACAGATTATCTGTCTCAAACAAAACTGTCTCAACATGGTGACAAATTTTATAAACATGGGGGGAAAAAAACTGATTTTAGAAAAAGTTACAAACTGCAGCTTTAAAAACTCTGGAAACAATTCTGCTACAAATAAACCTGGAACAATAATAAGAACTAAGAAGCAGTTTAGTTCTTAATGTCAAATTACTGCAAAAACACAAAATCTAACCAAATAATTTTCCTCTAAAATCAAGTCCAAATATTTCATGACACGTTAAATAAGACTAAAAAACATTTCTGCAGCAACAAGAGAGAATAAAGTTACAAGTGAAATAATCTGCCAGCCTAACAAGACATTTTTCTCACCTTATAACTTAAAATGAAACTAAAAACTAAACTAAAACTACTTGGTAAGATGTTGTGTTTTTGCAGTGAAGGAAGTGTCAGTTGCTTCCTGCTGAGAAACATGACGAACGTCAGAAACCAAAAACATTCTTTAAACAAAACTCTTTCAAACCATCAAAAACCTGTGGCTGGTGTTGCAGCAAAGCAGCCATTAAGGGTCAAAGGTCAGATCAGGTTTGCTCCTGCTCTCTGCAAACTGTTCATAACCAAACAGAGGGGATGTAAATCTGAACATGGAGCAGCAGAATCACATCCAGGTGTCACCGCCGCAGAAAAACAGCGAGTGGGACTGAAAAAACAAAGAAACAAGTGGAGCAGCTGCTTCCAGCTCTGACTCACTAATCAGGTATTAGCTTAACCAGCATCGCTAAATAAAGACAATACAAACATTTCCTCCGCCGCCCAACACTTACACTAAATGGATAATTGGGGGAAAAAATAAACTGTGGGGTCCACACGGAGCAGGATCTCCTGTGTGTGTGTGTGTGGGTGTGGGTGTGTGCGTGTGTGTGTGTGTAAATGGGACAGAGTGCACTCAGCCACCAGCGGGGGGAAAATTGAAGGCAGATTTTCCACAGCAGGCTCAGCTCCAAATTGCTCATTTTGGAGGGAGAATTTGCTCTGGCACAAGATGTGACAATGAGATTCATTTCAGGGCACAAAGACACACACTCACCTACACACACACACACACACGAGACTATTAGAGAAAACTCAAACCGCCTTCAAAGGAGGAAAAGAAACGCTCTTGTTAGCCTCAAGTTTTGACTTTGATCAAAAGGCTCAGACTGAATGCTCCTTTCTCATTCAACACACACACACACACACACACACACACACCCGCACACACACACACGCACACACACACACACACAGCTCTACCGTGCAGTGTCCTGTTTCTCTGCATGATGGTCTCCAGCTGTGCGGCGTCTCTCTGGTCGTCTCACACCTTCTCCACATCGCAGCAGCTTCAGCCGACCAAACAGGAAACAGTTTCTGCTCAAGATTCCTCATAAAAACAAAAACACACCTGATTGGATCACCTGGAAACACCTGCAGCTTGGATTGAAGTCTGGACGTCGCTGAGCTGAGACTTTTCTCCATCGACCTGAGAGACTCTTCAGTCATTTATTTCTTAATTTGTGTGAATTTAATTTAATTAATTTTGACTGAGGCTCACAAAAAGTTAACAGCAATAATTCTGGTTTTGTTGTCACTGGAAAAAATGGGAGTTTATTTTTCAAAGATGCATTTTTATCAATATTCACTCATTAATAAAAAGTCTGTCTACTAAATATTTAGTTTTCTAATTAAATATCTGGCATGCTAATTATATTATTTAATTTCAAACTAAGTTTTTTGCTTGCTAACAAAATTTTTACTGGGAAGCTAAATATTCAATTTCCTTAATAGCTACAATATTTATCATCAAAGTAAATTTTTTGCTAGCAAGCTAAATATTTAGCTTCAAAATATTTTCATTAGCTTACTTGTTAGCTAAATATTTATTATCAAACTAATATTTAATTTGAAGCTAAATATTTAGCTTACTATCAAAATATTTAGGTTACTAAATACTTAGCTTTCTAATTAAATATTCATTACAAAGCTAAATATTTCGTTTTTAGCTAGTATTTAGCTACATGAATCTCATTACAAAGGTTTTCTACAAAACCAGAGAAACCTTCAAACTAATCGGATTGATGCCGATTTCCTCCACAAGCAGCAACTCAGCCGCCCACACAGTCGTTCAAATATGTTCATGGAAAGTTAAGTGGAAGAAAAAAGCCTGGTAGAAACAGGTGTCCATTCAGAGGTTTGGGTGAGATTCAGAAACATGGCGGCTCCTGTTACTGATCTAAATTTAGCAGCAGTTGAGTTTTTATTTTCATTTTTTAAAACCAGGTTTCCTGTACTCTGCTACTTTCTCCTACTACTCTCCGTTCAGTTATTTCCTGTCACCACATGCTTCCTCTGGAGGAGGGAAAACCAGCAACAAGCTGCGATCAGCTGAACTTCCTCAGACTGAATCCTTTTACCAATCAGTTTGATTGATTTGGACTTTATGTTGTTACAATTAAAATGAATTGGATCAGTTAGTTTGAACTAAAGGTAACATCAATTCAGTGAACTGAACTGGAAACCATATGAAACTTTATTAAACCGTTTTTCTGATCGGCTTGGATTCAGTTTCAGGTTTTATTTCTGCCTAAATGATCCATAAATCAGAGATCAATAATTCAGCAGCTGAGATAAAAATAAGCAGAAAAACTGCTGCAAAAGCAAAGAAAATATTAAAAATGCTAGTTCAGCTCTCTGTAAATCTGCCTGTTAATTTAATAATGATTTTTAGTTATCAGATGTTGTTCTGATGCCCAGCTGTAAGTTCTCACAGCGTCCAGCAGGGGGAGTAAAACATCACATTATTCCAGAGTTGGAAGCAACAGGAAAATCCTGATGATTACCAACCAGATTCAGGTTTTATTTCTCCATTAAATGTTTAAAGTTTTCATTGGACCTGATGCTGAGAGTTAATTTTAACATTTAAGTTTAAAGTTCAGAGTGGAGCTGCTTGTTATTTTGCTGCTTTCTTGCAACCAGTTCAGTAAAGAAACCTTCTCTGAAATGACTTCCTGTGTGTTTCCCAGGTCAGCCGTGATGCTGGGAGGTCAAACATCCCGGGAAGGTTGTGTCGGTCCCAGAGTCATGATGATTACACGGCAGCATCGCGTCGCTCTGCGTAATGGCTGCTTTGGTTGCTGCAGAGAAGCTGAAGCAGCAGCAGCTATTTTAGCCCAACCAGAAATGGCTTTGATTTCATTTCCTTCCAGGACAAAAATAAAAATATGTCTGTCTGCATGTTCTGCGCTACATGAGCGAAGTCAACGTGTAATTTGAGGCTGCAGCAGACAGACTGAAGCTGTAAGCTTGGCTCTTTGTCATTTACTGACTTATCAGCAAGTTTAAACTGATCACAACACGTTTTTTTTCTTATTCTTTTAGTAAAATGAATTACTGCACACCAGAAAACCATCAGGCTCTGCTGCCTGTAAATCATCCTCCAAACGAGTTACCTGGGTCAGCAGGTGGCGCTGTTCCAGGCAGCTGAAGAACAGAGCCCTGCTGTCTGCAGCTGAAACAGAAGAAGACGAAAACAAATCAGAAAAACAAAGTGGGAACGTAACCCAGAACCAGAACCAGAACCAGATGGATCCGAGAATACTTACAGCTTTGACTCGGGCTCATCATGTCGCCATGGCAACAGTCTGACAACTCGCTCCAAGCTGTCACCAAAAACAAGAACATCCACTCTGCAAAACAACAACACGCAAACCGGCCTATTCCAAGTCTGTGGATGCAGCGCTGGAAGTATTTAGCATTCAGTCAGACCAAAGGCTGAAACTTTCCTGCTTTACAAACGTTTTATTAATTTTTATTTCACAAAATATGGTGAGTAACTTACAGCTGGGACACGAGGAAAGTGTGGTACCAGGACCAACAATCTGGGTCGCCCACTGGGTCAGACACTCATGTTTGGTTTTGTTTTTACCTGGAAGCTTTTTGAGCAACCTGTTCCCCTCCTGGCCTGTGGGGGCGCTGCAACAAGAACCACTGAAGACACTGAGAGCAACTTCCTGCTTCACCAGATGGAAACAAGATGGAGGCGTTTAGTTCTGCTGCTAGCGCTAGGCTAGCACGTTAGCTTCGGTTACCCAGAATGCCCTGCGCTGTAGTCCACTTCCTGCTTTAGCGTCTCAAAATTCACCTGTTTGTTCCTTTAAGTGAATTTATTTTTCAGTTTATGTAACTGAGGTTAACATCAACATTTCATTCATGTTGGGAACTTGAATCTGTCTCGCTGTTGGTTTGAGGAAATGACAAAGTTTTCATCCTGGTCAGAATAAAATCCTGCAGAAAGAAACAAACTGAGTGTTATGGAGATCTGCTGTCAGAAAGCATCAATATCTGGACAACAGCAGCGGGTTTAATCTGAACTCCTGCAGAGGCGAGTCTGGATTTATCAGCGGGAGGTTCTGGTTCCTGAGCCCGGTCCGGTCCGGTCCATCCGCTTGGTTTCGGTCTTTTCTGAGCCGAAACCTCCAGATTTCCTGCAGGAAAGTTTCACCTTGAAGGCCGCAGCCTGTTTGTGAAAATAGTGACTTAATCAGACAAACAGCGCAACCTCTGAGTCAACTGCAGTTTGCGTGGAAACTCCACATCTTGGGACATTCTTCTGGTTGCTCCTCCAACCACACACTGTTAACAGCTGCGCAGTATTTCACCCGCTCCAGAAACCGCTCATTAATGAAGCATTCGCGATCATGTGGCACTGACAGCGGGACAAAGATCACTGCAGGAACCGGAGAGGTTCCCGCTCCCATGCATGCAGACGGCCGCCCCGCCCTCACTCGCACTGTCTCCTCTGTAATGAGCTCCAGATGTGGCGCCGCTGCCAGGGGAGGGGAGGAGAAGGGAGGGGAGGGGGGCGCGTCATGCGCTCAGGCGAGGAGAGACGCTGTCCGAAGGGACGCTGTCAGCCCTGATGGAGTGGCTGGCTGGGCCCCGGGGGCCAAACGAAGGGGGCGGGGGTCACAAACATCCCACATCTGGAATCACTTCAGGTCAGGTCGGGCTGGCCGTGAAAGGTGAGCCGGGCGCCTGGCAGGGGGCAGAGGGGCAGGAGGGGGTAACACTGGACATACCACAGTCAGGGATCAGTGGGCAGCAGCAGCAGGATCCCCTCCGACTGCAGGAACAAACTTTAAGACGCATCATTTGGAAACAGAAACTTTACAGACAAAAGGTCCTAAACGAAGGAACGTCGTAAAAATAATGAAATCAAATCAGCTTCCAGGCACATTTCAGTTTTTAAGAAGCGGCTTCAGGTCCAGGTGTTTGTCAGGCTCTGCCTGCGGCTGCAACTGCTGCCGCCCAGTTTTCAGTGATAATTGTCATTATTTTATATGCATATGTTGTTTATTTCTGTGGTTTCTCAGTTTGGTTTTTCTCTCTTTCTGCAGGTGTGGAAGCAGATTTGTTTTCTTTTCTAATGTCCTTTACATTAGAAATAAACGCACATTTATAATAAAGTTTCCCACAAATCATCAGGTTTATCATAATGGCAAAGCTGCAACGCTCCACTTGTGAAAGTAAATGAGTTCAGCTTCTGCTGAACAAAACAAAAATAAAAAAGCAGCTAAAAAAAAAAAATCAAACTTAAGAAAATCAGCAAATCTAAAAATATAATCTAATTTAACTGATTTAAAGTTGCTAAAATCTGCAGAGCTCCGTTTCCCAAACAGTTCATTTAAGTTATTAAAGTTCAGAGATTCAGTTTGTTTCAGACACTTTAAGAGCTTCAGGAGAAAAACGCAACGTTCAAGTTTAATGACGTTTATCCAGATTTAACCTTCAGACACATGAAAACATCAAACTATGAAGATTAAAGTTTAATTTACATGGAGGAAAATATTAAAATGGCATTAATGCTTTTCAACATAAAACTGAACAAATATGTCAAAAACAATGAAAATTAAAAGTTTTTATTTTTAAACATCCAGTGTTTGAAAAGTTTGGTCAAATTCATATGTCACAATTTTTACTAAATCAGGTAAAAAACAATATTCAGTCACTATTAGCTAATTTGTTTTAAATGTCCAGGTTAAGTTATAAAAGTTAATATTTTATTCTAAAAATTATTTTAAGTCAGAAAACAATTTTAGAGCAAAAACCTATTAATAGATTCCAGTTATGGATCAATTATTGTTATAAAATATTTAAATGATTTCAACAGGATGATGTTTAAACTGCTGTTATAATTTAGCAGAAGCTCAGATAATAAATTTGTTCGCAGCCTGATTTATTATCTATTTGCAAACAGGAAATATTTTTCTTTTTAAAACCTGAGAAAAACAGAAATTTTTTTCTGATAATTTAATTTAAAACATCAATAAAATCCAGATTTAAAGAGCATAAAATCACAAAACTGCAGCAGAAAAAACAAAAACAGCTTAAAATGTTTTTAATGAGATTTGAAAATTTAAAGCTGCAAAACTTTATCAAGTTTTAATTTCTTCAAAAAGGCTAAAAATAAGAAATAAACATTCAGGAAGTTAAAATGTTTGATTTAAGAATGAATCTAAAAATCTAAATTAGTTTCAGACATTTCATGTTTATTTCTACAAAATCTGAATACTTTGAGTTTTCTATGAATGTGTTTATCATGTGACTGTAATAATAATTTATCTTTAAGTTTTCAGTAAAGTTTCTGAGCAGAGCAGAGACGTTTTCAAAGTTTCACAGTTTGACCCAAAAGGCTCTAAAAGTTTTAAAATCTGGAATAAATCTGAAACTGAATCAGGTTTCAGAAAACCGGAGCGTTGAAAGTTTCTGAATTATAAATCTGTTTTTTTCAAGGCACTTGTTCTAATATTCGGCCCGACTCGGAGGACATGTGTCGGTCCGTGCCGGGGGTCACCAGGGGTCGCGAAGAAGAAACGGCGAGCCGTGGAGCGAACGAGGCCCCAGGGCCCCTCCGCATTAAGGAGAGGACTTCCCTCCTCGTAAATATTCGGTTTTTAAAGATGGAAACTTCAGGCTTTTCTAATCTGGGAAAGAAAACACTCCGGACAGAAAGCATGAGCAGCTCCAGTTTTTCTGTTCTCTGGTGATAAATCTCTCCTTTATGGGCCGAGCATGAGCGCCGCGATCAGGTTTGCTTTCCAAATGGCCCCGGCTATAAACAGACTTTATTTCACAGTGTCTGAAGTGTGATTTAACTTAGACTGCACTGTAAAAAACAACAACAAAAATCTGATTTCTGCTGCACAAACGTGACAAATCCTCCAGCTGGAACCTGTTTGGGTTGCTTGAAATGCTTTTTTTATTCATATACAAGGTTCTGTTACAAATAAAGTATATCATAGGAAATTATCTACTGGTTTGGCTTCAGAAATACATTAACTTTATACTGGACTATATAACATGTAGGTCAGAATGCACTGAAGCGGCTTTTCAGTGGTATAACATGGAGAAAAAACATGTTTTTAAAAAAATATTGAGTAAATGACAAGGAGTTTGGTTGGTTGGTCCCACTTTCGGTTTTTATCCGCGACGTTTAAAAAAAGAAGGAAAAGGAAAACGGGGGATTCCAAACGGTCCGGGTCCGAGTCTCAGTCAAAGCCAGACGCTCGATGCTAAATCCGCTCAGGAAGTCCTTCAGAGTTCAGAGAACCTCAGGAGGAAGTAAAGTCACCTCAGGTTAGAAGCCCCGCCCTCGTCCGGGGCGTTTCCTGTCCTGTCCTGTCCGGCGGCGGCGGCGGCTCAGTTGACCGTGGGAACCTGGTTCAAGCTGTACTCCTTGGCTTTGAGCCGCAGGTTGGCGATGCTGTTGGCCATGTTCATGCCCTGGGACGTGTTGGTGTTGGAGCAGGTGGGCGGGTAGGTCGCCATGGCGCTGCGGAGAGATGCAACCAAACGTTACTGCCGCCGACACAATCCGACATTCACAGAAAGCAGAACAGCAGCTCAACGCCGAGCTAAGCTAGCTAGTTAGCTTATGATCCGATTCGCTTTCTTCATCAAAAACTCCTTCAAGTTTCTGAGAATAAAAGATCAACGTAAAAAACATAAACAGGTTAAAGGCAGAACCATTAGCATGATGCAATAATCCTGGAAGTTAGCGTCTATGCTAACTTTGAAAATGTTCATCGCAGTTAGCTTAATTTTCCTGGAAAAACGCTAAATGCTAATTTACTTGGCTGTTTTGAAAACTTTAAATTGAATAAAGTTCAACATCTGTGTCAAAGTTTTGGTTCTTGACTTTTAAGAATTTAGATGTCTCATACTCTTATTTTGAAGGGGGTGAAGACTGGTTCCCGTTTCCTCTTCTCATGTTTTTTTTTCCCAATAACTTTAATCAGAACAAAAACAAACAAAAAGACAGAAAATACAACAAATACAACATTTATACAAAATGTCAATTATAACGTTGAAATTAAATTTGTTCTTAAGTCTTGGACTCTTTCAAGGTCAGATTTAATTTGAATTGAATTTAGCTCTTTTGCATTAGCTTCTGCTAAATACTGTGTTTTAGCGCCTTAGCATTAGCAGAACTAATGTTTATGATTAGCACGTCATGGTGATCGCAGCTAGCCTTTTAGCCATCGCTGATAAAATTCATCAACTTCAGTTTCGGACTATTTTGTTTAACATTTAGAAAGTTTATCCTCAGGTTGCTCCGTACAGCGGCGGCTGGTTCCGGCCCAGAATCAGGAGAATCCTTCGTTTGATAAAAATGTTCACAGCTGAAGCCTCAACCTGTCGGCTGCTTCATAACACACGTTGCTGTAAATCACCAGCAGCGAAACCAGAGCGGCAAAAGAGCCGCGAGGCGGCAGAGCGGGGTCACGGGGTCACCGCTGGATTTAATACGCTTTGTTTTCACATTATCACCTCGTCGGGACGGCGGCCCGGACCGGCCCGATCGCCCCGACGAGCAGAGAGAGAGATGTTTACATTGAACACAATTATCCTGCAATTATCCTGCAGCGGGAAGGAACCGGAACTGGTTCTGGTCCTGATTTATGATCCACAAACAACAGAGAGAAACTGGATCTGACAACCAGCAGAGTGAAGACGAGCCGTTTGTCTGTGTGGAGACGAAGCTGCTGGCGCAGGCGGCCGCGGCGTCCAGGCGTCCTTCGCCTCAGGAAGCAGAGAAAATTAAATAAATATGTGACGTAAAAGTCAAGCAGTGAAACGTTTCTCCATGTTTTCTACAGAAATCCTGCAGGACGTCCAACACATAGAAAACTAGTCCCGCTCAGTGGAAGGATACTCAGAAGCACTGATGTTTTCTGGAAAATCAAATGGACCCTACACATTAATATGGATTTTTCTTAAAAATCTAAAACCAAATAAATCTTGTTTTTATCATTCTTACTCTGTTTCTGTTTAGGATCTAAACTACTAGAATCTGCAGTTTGCAGGTTTTTTCTGTGGTTTTCCTTTGAGCTGATGGTTTAATCCAGAACCGAGGGCGTTCTCCGGGTCCAGAAGACAGAGGAAGAATAAATAGTCATGTTAAAGTAATGTGGCCTGTAAATATGAGTCAGTCTCTGTAAGCTGCAGCTGACTGGTGGAAGGATACGTTGGTGAAAAAAACATTTGATTGAATTTTATTTATCAATTAAATCCTGAATTTTTAAAAAACGTTTCAGTCGCCTGAAATTTAGAGGATTTTTACGCTTCTTCACTTTCACACCAGTGGATTATTTCAATGGTTTTAAAGTGAATGATGTCATCGTTATGGGCTTATTTACATGCTGACTCTCATCGTATCCTTCCGCTGCTTAGACCGGATCTTCTTCTCAGAGTTAATTAGATCTTAAATGTTTTTCCAGTTTTTTTTCAGAGCCTTTATTTCAGGAAAAGAAAAGCTGAAACTAAAGTGAAAATCTGACAGTTTTATGTGGAATTGATCTAAAAACAAACAGCATCCTGCACCTGATTGGCGGAGGGATACGTTGGTGAAGTGAGGCTGATGGTGAAAATCGTAATCGCTGAATCGGTTTGAATCGATTTGACGGGAGAATATTTGATCCAGGAACTAAACCGATTTTTCATGTTTCTGATATTTATCACTTTTTGCTGAAATATTATTGACACAATAAACAAGAGCAGAATATTTTCTGGCCGTTTCTTGATGTTTACTGTAGGAATCTGGTCGCTCTCTGGTTTTAGTGTTTTCATATCAACTCCTCTGAAAACAAGCCCCGTTGGTTTCCAGACCCTTCTAGGCTTATTTTGTGAATTATTTTGACTTTTAAGCTCCAAATGTCAGGAGGGTTTTGTGACTCATTCGGCTGCAGCTGCAGCAATCGTGCGAAGAGCAAAACAGATTTTATAGGCGACCAACACATGTTGGGAAAACAGCTCTGCAGAAAACGTTCCTGCAACTGTTGTTTTAAAGGCCTTAAGGTTGCATCCAATAAAGCAGGAAAACAACCAGCCAGCCCTCCTGTTGGTCTGAAGCTGCAGATAAACTCTACCTCCTCTTGCACAGCTCACTGAAAGTTTTTCTTCTGCGGGGAAACGGAGGAAATGGTGATGTTGGCGCGAGCGGAGCTGCACATCTGTGATTAATGTGCAGAAATCCTTTGATAAAAGAGACTCATTCCAGAGGCTGTGCGTCAGCGAGGCCCTGTGAGCGCCGGCAGCTTCTAATAATGGATTTGATTTCACAGCAAGAAACAACATCCCGGCCCCCCCACTCCGCGCTTTGAGTCATCGCCTTACGCTGAGGACGGAGGCCTGGAGGAGGAAGAAACCTCCTCACATGTCATGATTTAAACTTCTAGATGGCTCCGGTCTCTGCGGCTGAATTTAAGTGCAGATAATGAGTGAAAACCCAGGAACCAGATATGAAAAGGCTGTTGTGTTCGGGCCAGAATCCCGTCTGCTGCTCCTTCCTTCCTTCTTTCGCCCATCGAAGCCAGAAAACGACTGAAGCCTGAAGCTGCTGCAGAAAGTAAAAGACAGTCAGGATGTTCTCTCCATCCATCGCCTCCACCCACAGGTGGAAACACATCCATTAAAATGCTAATCGAGAGCTAATGTTTTATTCAGCGCTTTAGCAGTTTGCTAACTCTGAAAGTGTTTAGCACACTTAGCTTCCCTTAAATGAATTAATCCCTGATTTAGTTGGATCTCTGTGAATAAAGTTCAACATGTGAGTTGAAGTTTTTATTAACTTTGAATAATCCTTCATGTTGCTGAATGTTTATATATTTATGCTCTTATTTTGAAGTGAGTAATGAAAAGTTCTGTTTTCTCCTTTTCTCTTTGCTAATAAACTTTATTGAGCATTACTCTTAGTTTCTCTAAACACTGTGTTGGTGTAGCTCTTTAGCGTTAGCATTAGCATTAGCAGAACTTTATGATTGGTGCTTTAGGGTGAGTGATGCTAATTTTTTAGCTACTTTTTAAGGGGTGACGGTGGTGCACATTTCCAGCCCTCCCAGGTTTTATAAGATTCAAAGATAAAATGAAACTAAAGATTAAGTGAAAATCTCCAACTTTTCTCCTGAAACGTCCCTGAAGTTAATCTTGTGATTGTCAAGATGGAGGTTCATCCTCAGTTTGGGATTTACAGAAAGTAACAAGTTTCTTGAACTTTTTCTTCTTCACTGAACGTTTTCAGAACAATGATGAGCAAACATGTCGAGTCTCTAAAGGTTTCAGTTATTTTTCAATTTATTTGCCTACAAGGTAGAAAGCAGAACATAAATATTGTCAGGATGTTTTCAGGCTATAATCCCAGTCGTATCTGGTGGCTGCTGTGTTTTGGGGCCTTCGTTTTGCTCGTGGTCGGGTTGCGATGCGCGGTTGGTCTCATTCTTCGTGTCTTGGTGTCGTTCCAGGTCTGGTTCCAGAACAGGAGAGCCAAGTTTCGCAGGAATGAGCGAGCCATGCTGGCCAGCAAAAACGCCTCGCTGCTCAAGTCTTACTCAGGAGAAGTCACGGCGGTGGAGCAGCCCATCGTGCCACGCCCCGCGCCACGCCCCAACGACTACCTGTCCTGGGGCAGCGCTGCCCCCTACAGGTACAGTGTGCTTCTTCATCCAACCCACAGCTGAGATTCTTCCCTGGTGCTGTACTTCAGTACGCTGCAGTTAAAAACTAAATTAGAGGCTTTATCTTTGCAGCTAATGGCTCCCAGTTGTCGTAAACCCTAACAGCGTCTGTTTATTGGACTTTAAGCATCTAAACAATGTGTTTACTGGTGGTTGTTGGAGAGATTTAATAAAATGCAAACTGACAGGGATGCTAATTGAACGATTTTTACGCTCATGTTGGATTTTGAGGTCTTTACTGTTGAGAAACAGTAAAGACCTGGATCATCAGACTGAACCGGATGATCCAGACATGTTCTGTTAGCTTGGCTCAAGCTAACTCTGGAGTTTAACTGGGACACACAGAAAGCTCCCAGTCTGACCAGTGATCAGCCAAAGGTAATGCCAGTAGAACCAGGACTCAGCGATGAGAAAATGCCGACGCCTTCATTAGTTTCAGAATTCAACATGGCCGCTGCTTGTGTCCAAATTCTGCTGACTTTACAGTTTTTATCAGTAAGTCATGTGTTGATGCTGAGTTTAAAAGCATAAATGCTCATGAATGCGGTTGTGTTTAATTCATGCCGCCGTTTCGGTAGAAACTGCTGACGCTGCACATTTTCTGAACAGACAAAACTTTCCTGTCCTCATTTTCTGTACATTAGGAACATATCATCATTTTGCTTCATGCTTTACTCAGAATATAAAGAGTTGTGAAAAAATAGTGATTACAAACGCTGTGCTTTTATTTGAACACCACTGTGTGCTGCTGTTAGCACGCTAAAGCGGCTAAAGGCAGTTAGCTTGGTTACTGTGCATAAAAACCAGAAAAACAATTTTAATCCTCAAATGACATCTATTTAAATCTGATTGGATTTGATGGATCAATAAATATATGAGCTGACTGTAAATGTTTTGGCTACGAGCATATTATTGCTGATTAGCTTAACAGCTAAATTGATCTCTATTTTGTTCATAATAAATTTTGTTTCCAGCAACTGAGAAACATTTGATGAAGCAAAATTAAAACTTGAGTTGTAATGATTTTTAAAATATTTCCTCGGCATGTAGGATAAAAAACTGTTTTTGTCTGTGGAGGAACGTTAACAAAGATTTCATAGATCAAAAACTCTGACAGTTTATCAAAAAATGAAAGAAGCAGTTTTACTTTGAACATCAACACATGTTGCTGTTAGCTTAATAAAATGGCTGCAGACAGTTAGCCAGTTAGCTTGGACACAGAGCTTAAAGTGAGGAAACATCAACTGTTTTCAATCTTCAAGTAAAATCTGATTAAATTCAGTTTGATGTAAAGTTAAAACTTTTAGAGTAAAACATGAGCTAACAGTTAGCATCACAGTCTCATCAATGCTTTAGCTAGTAGCATGTTATTGTTATTAGCTTAGTGGCTAAATTAATCTGACTAACTAAATAACAACATTTGCAGGAACAGAGAAAGATTTGATAAAACAAAATAAAAACTTTAGTTTGTTCCAGTAATTTTATAAATGTTCCCTCAGAATTTAGCGACAAAAAACTGGTAAAGTTATAAACCAGATTTGGTTTGATGACTTTAAACGTCACTTTCTGTGTAAAGGAAACGGAAAACGGTTTTCTTATCAATCGAGTCGGAAAAATGTGAAGCATGAAGGAGTTCAGTAAATGTTCTGTAGAACGTCTTGGTTCTGGTTCTGTAGAACGGCGCCGGGGCTGCGGCGTCTCGCTCTGTTACGGTTTCATTTCCTCCCTCTCCGCCGCCTGAACTGCTCCTCATCCTCCTCATCCTCCTCATCGTCTTCATCCTCCTCATCGTCTTCATCTCCTCTGATCCGCCTGCAGCTCAGAAACTGTTTAATGAAACTTTGAAATGTTTCATTATGATTCTTTAATGAGCTTCTGAAGAACCAAACAGACTAAAAGCTCAATTCATTGGTTCATTTTAACAAAGTTCATAAAGTTTAACAGAAGAAACAATATCTAACAGTTTCTAGTCCAGGTTAGATTAGGAGAATATTTCTGAGAATAAACGTAGAATATTACGAGAAATACTTACAATGTTTTGAGAATAAAGTTTTAATATTATGAGGAACGAAGCTATTAAAGTCAAAAAGTTGTGCATTTATAAATGAGCAAATTCTTAAAACTACATGCTGTTTATTTCCTCTGCAAGAATATTGAATATAATAAAGTTTCAGTAAATAAAGTGAATGAAGTGTGAATTATTAGAGATCTGCTTTAGTTTTAGTGAAATGAGTTCAGCTTCCTGTTATTGTCGGTTTTATCAATAATTAATATTTTAACGCATCAAGACTTTAAACCAGCGAGTCTGAAAACAGTTAAAGGTTTTAGGTTTTAACTCCGACTGAATGAAGATCATTGAACTGGAGACCAGCAGGATGAACTGGTTTACTGTAAAACCACTTGGTTACACTTACTGGTTAAAATCAGTCGACTGAATCTATTGGTTAAAAACAGTTTGTTCTGCTCTGAGACAACGCTCGGTTCTGATCTGGTTCTGATCCAGTTATAGCCTGGTTCTGGTCTGGTTCTGGTCCGGTTCTGATCTGGTTCTGATCCGGTTATAGCCTGGTTCTGGTCTGCTTCTGATCTGGTTCTGATCCGGTTATAGCCTGGTTCTGGTCCGGTTCTGGTCTGGTTCTGATCCGGTTATAGCCTGGTTCTGGTCTGGTTCTGATCCGGTTATAGCCTGGTTCTGGTCTGGTTCTGATCTGGTTCTGATCCGGTTATAGCCTGGTTCTGATCCGGTTCTGGTCTGGTTCTGATCCGGTTATAGTCTGGTTCTGGTCCGGTTCTGATCCGGTTATAGCCTGGTTCTGGTCTGGTTCTGATCTGGTTCTGATCCGGTTATAGCCTGGTTCTGGTCCGGTTCTGGTCTGGTTCTGATCCGGTTATAGCCTGGTTCTGGTCTGGTTCTGATCCGGTTATAGCCTGGTTCTGGTCTGGTTCTGATCTGGTTCTGATCCGGTTATAGTCTGGTTCT